>CATIWM010059668.1:0-10664 GCA_949671775.1 Mallotus repandus
CTAATTGGCAATGAGAAGATACTATCAACACTTGATATTATTTGAAATGCCTTTCAAGTCTAAATGTGAAAATCCCAATTATGCACATTTAGTTCTTATAAGTTATGAGTGACCCCTAGCATTGATATCATAACTACCCAATTAGAAATGAATGCATGTATTGATTCACGTGAACCCTTTGGTCATAATTACCGTGCACTAAAATCCCTTCATTAGAAGATCCTGATATAACCTAGAGTCAAGGTTTAGTCAAACTCTAATAGTTATATCATATGACCTCATCTCAAGTTCAATTCTTAATAAAACATAACAAATACTATAAACACTTTCTAGCACTAAAACTCTTTCAGACTCTGTCATGTTTTTCCTAGCCAGGAACTCATTCATCAAGAACAAACTTAGATAGCATAGGATCTTATCCTGGTTCACTCCAAGCAATGAATCTCTTCTTGGTTGAACACTCATCCCTACATTTAACTAACTAGAGCCACCACACACCATATACCCATGTGTGATTAACACAGATATGTAAGCGGTAATAAACACTAACCAATTACATGTGGATGACCATGTCACCTCAGGTCACAGGACCATATGGACCATTATGACCTAGACTGTGATTGTTAATTATTAGTGAATATCCGTGCGATCACAAATCTAATGTCATGTTCGATCCACCCATCACATAAGTATCCACATGTCTATTCTAATATCTCATATCAAGTAGCATGAGACTGACTACCTCCTACTATTAGTATCACATACTAATCAAGGAAAATAGATAGAGGTGATAATCAAATTAATATAACCAAAATATTAATTTATCGACTACGAACAATTTTATAGCATATGTACTAAATGAATTTGTAACTCATACTATCAACTCTTGATAATAGATTCATTTAACATTATGCTAATGGATGAATATTCAATTAAATAAACACTCTAAATAAAAAATATTCTTTATTGCCATTTGGGATAATTACCATGTCGGAATATGTGATTGTCATCTAGGGCATACCATCTATGCTAACAAACCTAACTAGATACTCCTTGCATTGATGCTTCAATCAGAAGATCTTCAACTCTTCAATGTCTATTTCGAGGTACACCCGAGAAGTGAAATGGCAATTCTTCATTTTTTTGCTTTTTTTCTTTTTTTTTTTTTTGCTAGTTTCACTAGGGATTCCTATCTGATAATGGGCCATTCCTGAGCTTCCTCACCTTTCTTTCTTTTTCTTTCCCAACAAGATTTCCTTTTGTAGCCTTCCTACTTATTTATAATCTTGCTTTTAACTTTTTAATTCCACCTTTGCTTTTCACTTTTGCTTTTTCCTTTCTCTTTTCTCTTTTCAAAGCTTTCTCTACTATGGATGATGCATGGACCCTACATTTGCTTGTGTGGGACCCAGTATCGTCTACGATGCATCCCACATGCAACTTTGGCCTCAACATTAGGGGTGATATCCCTCTTCCAGTGGATATGCAATCCTATATCTGTAGATCAACTATCGGAGAGGTTAGTGTCCATTTTCTTTGATTTTTCCTACAAATATCATTAAATAACATCGGGTTATTGCTCATAGATGCAATTTTATTATTTTAACCGAGAGAAATTCGATTAAATTGAACACAATTGTGAAAATTTAATATTTTGATTCAGAGCATTGACATGAAGGGGCATCGCCTCTTCTTAGAGGTGGTCACCTCTTGGAGAGAGGCAGTCGCCTCTTTATATCGAGACAACCTATCGAGGGGGCAATCACCTCTTTATGAAGAGGTGACATCCCTATAAAGGGGCGGTCGCCTCTACACGTAGAGGTGGTTGTCTCTTCCTCTTTGACAGGAATCTGGAAAAATTTTAACTTTATTCATCAAAATAGTAATTCAACTCCCTGTTTTGCCCTGTAGCTTGATTCCTACACTTTCAAGGGTGCTAGGAATTTCCACGGTGCTCGTATGTGGTATGACAACTTCCCGGATGGTATCAAGGACCATATTCATGATACTAGGTTTTCGGACTTCATCCTCGCCCTTCCAAATACCAAGGGGAGAACTTATTACTACCTCTACAAGCTTTGCTGAAGAGATGGTCTAACACTACGCATACATTCCACCTCTCTTTCTGTGAGTTCACCATTGATCTGGTTTCTTTTGCTGTTGTCACAGGGATCCTGTGTGCAGGACATTCCATCCCTTTTGATGCGAGCTTACATAAGATGTCACCCGACTAGGTTACTTACATCGAGCCTCTGCTAGGGATGATCCTAGATATGAATGGGATGCACACCATCAAGATCGACTCAATTTGGAGTCACTATACACGGGAGAGAGTAGACGCTACTACCACCAACCGCCAGATTGATTAGGTAGTGAGATCCTTTCTCATCTACCTCCTTGGGACTATGCTTTTTGCTAACATAGCAAGCTGCATTGATATGGTGTTCTTAATGCCACTAAGAGATCTTGACCTAGTGGCTACATATGACTGGGGTAGTTGCGCCCTCGCGTACTTGTACGAGAGTATGGACGAGACTATTTAAAGAGCCATATGGTTTTACTATTTCTGACTCACTATTTTGGTATTTTCTCTCTTCTTTTTTTCATTGGGGTTGTCTTGCATACCATTATCTGCTAACACTTTTGTCTCTTTAACAGGATTGGGCCTTGGAGTTAGAGCTAATTATAGGGATATCCCCCATTTGTGATACTCCTTTCCCTGCCATGGCGAGGTAGGGCCCCAGCCAGGCTTGGAGGAGGCCAATTGCTTGAGTGCACATCTACCATGAGTGGCTGAATGGCCTAAAACCTGATGAGGTAAAGTACCTGAAAATGTACCCATAATAAATATCATATTTGTTAATAAAATTCCTTTGCTTATCTATTTGCTTTCAATAGCTACGCTTGGACTTATAGGGTCCTGAGGCTAGATGGACCCAAGTCATGATTCACTCGAGACTGTTGTCCAAGAAGAGAGTGTTACTCCAAGGACCTAGCTACTGGGTTTGGTACCTTGGTGAGAGCGTCCATCAGTGGCGCATGGGTGCTCGAGTGAGACAGCCATTGTTTGCCCCTCCTCGTGAGATCTTTTGGGCACATTTATTAGAGGGAGAGGAGCTTGATCAAGCTTATGAGGGGGATGATGCAACATATCATTGTGAGAGGAGGAAGTCTCAATATGTGGACTTCACACAAGCTCATCTTCTACAGAGGGTGCCTCCTTCTACGTCTACATCTCCGATGAGTGTATGATTCCATTAAGAGCATATTTTAAATATTTGTTTGTAGCTATCATTTTTTTACTTAATTTTCCACTCTTAGGCACCTGTCAGACCACTAGCTTCACGTGCCATGCCTACTACCTTAGAGAGGCCACATTAGCATCCTCGTATTGTACATGGTTAGAGTACCTCAGCTAGTGCACTACCTCCTGAAGAGGCTTCCAGTTCTCAGTCTTAGACGGTGGCAGTCAAACTTGTTGCTCCTATTGATTTGATGACCCGATGTTGGGTGCCTTCAGGTAATCTTTCTCATTAATTTTTGAGAGTGGACGAGAGTTTGGAGCTGGTATTCATTCCAGAGGCCTCTATCCATGTGAGTTCTCTCCCCTTTCTTTTGAATTTTTTTTTCTCAAACTTGATTTACCACAGGGCCAGTCTTAATAATTCATTATTCTTATAGATACCTCGAGATCAATGAGATTATATGCACAGAGTGATCGAGGCCTCACAGGACTTTCTGATAAGCATGACTCAGTAGTGGAAGGTAACAATTATACCCCATTTCTATATGTATGCAAGCTTTTATGATTTCTTACTTCCTGTTGCACTTTGACAGGATTAATATGATGCTAGTCAACCTAAGCTCACTACTCTTGAGTGTCAGCTAGCGACCCTTCAAGTGGATGAGAATGACGCTAGTGATGATGAGGGGGCAAATGCTAGTGATGGTAGTGGCGATAATAATGATGATCATGCTGATGACCCTGCAGATGAGGGGGATTATCACAAAGTGATGAGGAGTGATAGGACGTAGCATTTGTCTGTTAGCATAGGATCATAGACTAGAAACAATTTTGCTAATATGCATTGTTGGCTTTTATCATTTAAATTGATCTTTTACTTTACATTTTCATATTTGCATTGAATGAATGATATAACATTTTGAATTCAATTTAACTACATTTCATATCAATTAAAGTAAAATTTCATTACAGAATCTCCCTTCTCTGATAACAGGATCTTAAATGTACAGTACAGTCACTTTGTAAAAAAGAAAATATGTGCCCCACTATTGGAGAGGCATCGCCTCTTTGACGGGGCATAGCCTCTTCGTGAAGAGGAGATGGGGAATTACCTCAACACGCAGAGGCGTCATCTCTATGTAGGCGTGATCGCCTCTACAATAAAAGTCTATAGCTCATTAAAATCCCCAATCCTTTTTAAAATTCCTAAATTTCTATTTCCACCATTCTTCTTTATTTTCTCTCTCTGAACATAACTCTAACCTCTAAACATGACCGAAAGAAGCTTAAAACAACTACAATCGATCCTGAAAATTTTGGATGGCAGATCTTGTGCTATATTGGAGCTATTTCACCTATTATTTTTCTGATCTATGCACTTTAAGAAGATCAATTTCCCTTTGCTCCATGTTTTTACTCAATTTTTGGATCCCCAAAAATATGTTTTCATATTCAACATGATAAAGCTATGCCCACTACCCGAGGAATTCGAAGTGACCTTGGATTCTGCTTGTCAAATTGCAGTTCCTCTGATCAAAACCTCGAATTTACATTCAATCCAATACCAAATGGCGAGGCTTTTCAACCTTTCTCCTCAGTCTTCACTTTGCTATATATTTGGTAACAAAGTTCTGATAAGCTCTTTTCTCGAGGTGGCTATAACTATTGATAGCAATGAGGTTTACTGACCTCAGATGATTGCTCTTTGCTTATACGCCTAGTTTTTGCTCGTTTCCATTTTTGGCAACTGTGATCCAAAACTTCTACACATTCTCAATCAAGTGGAAGCAGGCTTGAACCCCTTTCCTCTCATCTTGGCTGAAATAATCGTCGAATTAGACAATTTTTCTGAAACCATATAAGTTTTTAGGAGTCCACTACTACTGGAGATTAGCTTTCTCCTTCTTTTCTCCATTTTCAGCTTTACTATCATTTTTACCCATTTACCACTTTCAGGTATGGTTTAATGAAAAGCTGAGGTTGCTGGAGCCTCCTAAAGACATAGCACATTACAGAGCCAAACACTATCGTACCAGAAGACTTTCTCTTATTCCAGAAGATGTATAGAGCTAGCTAGCTACATTCCCTGATACTTTGATCCAATGGATGTGCCCTTAGTGAAGATTACAACATGTGACCATTCACTCCTACACTTACTGTGTCCCCATAGTCGGACTCCACTTTGCCGCTTTCTATAACTCTGCTTGACTTTTTATACAATACAAACAAAAGCAACTGATTATGGGACTAGTTCATGAGTTTGAGCCAGGGCCCCTCTCTCAGAATTTTTTGGACAATTTAGTATAAATTTAGCCTCGCAAAACCATTCTAAGGCGCATCAACTACAGTGGAGATTCATCCATTGATAATCAGTATAAGGAGTGGATTCAGTCACAACAAATCGAACAAAATGAATTAGTAAGAAACAAGAGAATAAGACAATTGCAAATATTGAGTGTTCAACAGAAGAAAAGAAGACAAAATTAGTTTATGTAACTTAATCTTTATTTGTTTTCCATTGGATGGAATTTCCTTTTTAGTTAAGCAGATTTTAATAAATACTTAATGCAATGTTCAATAATAACAAAGGCAATCCATTCCATTTAATTCAAGCGTAAAGTGGTTTTACATTTTTACTTCTAACATATCTCCTGTTGTTAGTTGTTTTGCCCTTGCAAGTTTTCCAACTAACTATTTTTCTTTCTCTCTCTCCTTTTATATGTCCTTAATTTTTGTCTAGACCACCTTTTCAAGGTTTTCAATCTAGCAGGACTTTTTAATTTTTAATTTTTCTGTCTCTTATTTTTGCCTAGGCAGCCTCTTTATAAGGTTTTCTCCCTAGCAAGACTTTACAAAAAGTACTTCTTCAGCGTATCTAGGTTGATAAGCTCTCTGAATTCATTTCCTTTTAGATCTAAAAGGATAATAGGACCCTTGGAGAACAACTTCTTTACCAAGTATAGACCTTCCCAGTTCGGCTTAAATTTCCCTCGTGGATCTGTCATGATCGGCTTAGTCAGCTTCAAGACCAAATCACCCTCTTTGATCTTACTCGGCTTAATTTTCTTATTATAAGCTCGAGCTATCCTCTTCTGATACAGCTGAGAATGATACATGGATTTTGCCTTTCTCTCATCTAAAAGTGTTAGTTATGACAATCGGCTCTCTACCCACTAATATTTGGGGATTTTAGATTCCAAAAGAACTCGCATGGACTGAATTTCCACCTCCATTGGTAACACTACTTCACGCCCATATACTAAAGAATACGAAGTTATACCAATCGATGTTCTAACGATAGTCATGTATCTCTATAATGTAAATTGCAGATAATATGACTAATCTTGGTAGTTTTCTATCATGTTAGACAATATCCTCTTCACATTCTTATTTGCAGCTTCTACTGCACTATTCACTTACGGTTTGTACGGAGATGATCTATTATGCTCAATCTTGTATTCTTTAAGTAAAACTGCCATTTCTTCTCAAAACTACACACCATTGTCAGTGATAACATGATGAGGCAACCTGTATCTACAGATTACATTTCTTTCAATAAACCTTGCCATTTGTTTTAATCCGACAGTGACATACGATTCTACCTCAACCCATTTGGGGAAATAGTCAATGGCCACCACGAAGTAGCGATGATCATTGATGCTTTTGGCCTAATCTCCCCTATAATGTCAATTCCCCATACTACAAATGGCTAGGGAGAAGTAATCCCTTAAAGTTCCATGGAGGGTAAATGACTAACATCACCATATGCTTGGCATTATTACATTTCTTTACAAATTTCATGCAATCTGCCTCCATCGTTAGCCAAAAGTGGCCTTGACGTGCTATTTTCTTAGCCAACACTGTTCCATTCATATGCAGACCACACACTCTTTCATGAAATGCTTCCATAAGTTTTTAGGATTCATCTTTATCCACGCATCTTAAATGCACTCAAGTCGGTGCTCTCTTATATAACATTCCATTATGGCTTATAAATTGATGAGATACCATCTTGAGAGACATCCTCTCTTTTCTGTCAACATCTTTGAGAAATTGCCCCGTTTCTAAATACTATTGTAAATTGTAGAACCATAATTTCTCTACGGGGCTAATTGGCATCACCCTTATCACTTCATAACAAGGGATTTAGGACTTTACCAAAATAAGAGGTTTCACCTCTGCCTGTTTTCCTCCTTCCCATGTCGAAGCTAGAGTGGTTAGGGCATCTACCATCTAATTCTCCTCTCGTGGCAACTAGACAATTTTACACTGAGCAAAGGATAAAAAAATAGTAGATGAATAATCCAAGTACAATCTTAGTTTATCTTCTCTTACTTCCCATTATTTGGAGATCTATTTCACCACTAGCATAAAGTCTCTGTATACCATGATTTTTTCTGCCCTCATATTCTAGAGTGCTTCCAAACTAAAGATGCAAGCTTCATATTTGGCTTGGTTATTGAAGACTTCAAATTCCAATCTTTTTGCCATCGGGATCATTTCTCCTTCTAGTAAGATCAAAATGACACTAATGTCTACCCCTCTGTTATTGATACCACCATCGAAGTATATTGTGCATGTTGGATTTCTATTGACCCTGAGTGCTCATATGGAAATTCTAACTCCCACTCTTGTTCATCACTCATGGGGTTTTGAGCTAAGAAATCTGCTACGGCTCTCCCTTTTATCACGTTCTTGGCCACATAGTCTATGTCAAACTCAGTGAGCAATACCGACCATCTAGCTAATTTTCCTATAAGTGATAGAGTCTGTTGAAGATACCTCAGGGGATCATATCTAGAAACTACTTGAACTCTGTAAGATTAGAAGTAATGTCAGAGCTTCTACATTACCCAAATCATAGCAAAACATGTCTTTTCCAACAAACTATAGTTGGCTTCGTAAGGCAGGAGCTTCTTGCTCAAGCAATACACTGCATGTTTGACCTTTTTGTCATCTTCTTAATCTAACATTGCACCTATTTCTTCTTTTTTGATTGCTAGATAGAGGATCAAAAATTTTCCTGGTCTCAGTGGTTGTAATACCAGAGGATTCATCAAATAATTCTTAATAGTTTTAAAACCTTGCTGACACTTGTCATCCCAGATCACTGGTTGATTCTTCTTCAAGAGTTTGAAGATCAGCTTGCAGATTATAGTCAGCTTAGCTATGAACCTATTAATGTATTGCAATCGCCCAATAAACCCTCTGACTTCTTTCTCATTCTTTGTCCCAAGCATCTCTCGGATTGCTTTAACCTTATATGGATCCATCTCTATTCCTTTTTGACTGATGATGTGTCCTAGCAACTTTCCAGAGGTTACCCCAAAAACACACTTCTTTGGGTTTAATATGAGATTGTACTTTTCATCTTTGGCTAGGAACTTGTCTAAAACCTTAAAGTGCCCTTCCTGTGTTAGAGCCTTTCCCATCATGTCGTCCACATATACTTCTATTTCCTTGTGGACCATATCATGCATTAGATTGGTAGCCATCCTCTGATAGGTAGCTCCTGCATTTTTCAACCCAAATGGCATAACTAAATAAAAGTAGACTCCCTATTCAGTGGTGAAAGAAGTCTTTAGCTTGTCAATCACTACCATCATAATTTGGTTGTATCTCAAGAAACTGTCCATGAAAGAGTACATTGCATTGGAGGCTATACTATCGACTAAGGTGTCAATATGCGAAAGGGGAAAATCATCTTTCAGGCAAGGTTTATTTAAATCCCTGTAGTCTACACACATTTTGACCCTTCCATCCTTCTTAGGAACTGGTACTATATTGGCTAGCCGCTGGTTTTCATCCACTACCTCCAAGAACTTCACTTTCAGCTGCTTCTCCACTTCTTCTTTGATCAAGAGAGTCTATTCTGATCGTAATCTTCTCTTCTCTTGCTTTACCGGCAATGTACGGATATCTAGGGATCCTATGTTCTGCAATTTCCCTATCAATTTTGGGCATATCCTCGTAACCCCAAGCAAATACTTTCTGTCTTTTTCTTAACATTTCTTCCATTTTTATTCTCTCATTAGGAGTCAAATTAGAAGCAATAAGTATATTCTTAAGGTTATCACATGTGCCTAAACTAAATGATTCAATTTGCACCGAATTAATGTCAAACATATGCATGAAGTGATAATCACAAATAGAATAACCATTAGGAAACACATCACACATATCGACAAAGTCATATCATAACTTTTGAAAAGAAAAGATCATCAGTGTCAAACATTTTTGTAAGAGAAATGTCAATATCATCATAAAAGACATCTATGATAGAATTAAAAACAAAAGATTCAAAGCCATGCTCCCCTTCCTAAATCTTCAGCGTCTTTCAACCCCGCCATAAGTTCCTCAACAGTAAATTCTTTGGCCCCACCCACATGCTCAGCGAAGATTTCGAAACCGAGGACTAACTTTTTTGCTATCATCAACAGTTCAAGATTTTCGGTGTAAAGGCACATAAAAAATGCATTCAAAGTATAATGTCCCTAAATCTAAACTCTATTTTAATTTAAGTTAACTAAATCTACATTTTTAATTACAAATGAAAATGCAACTAAACTGGGCCTACATTTTGATTAATTAGTGAACCTAAATCTATTGTTTTTAATTCTAAGAATGGACCTAGATCTATTAAGTTTTAAAAGAAAAAGAAATTAATTAGTGGGCTTAATTCTAATTATTTTATTTCTAAAGAAAGTGGGTCTAAGTCTACAAATTATGAAAGAGGCTTTATTAATGAGCTAAGTCTAAGTTAATTTTATTGAATTAAAAATGGGCCTAAAATTTAAATTAACCTAATGGGCCTAAATTTAATTTTAAACCTAATGGGCCTAAATTAATTAATTAAACTTATATTTAATTTTAAAGGGCTACTGATTAAATGAATTAAATCTACATGTAGGCTTGAAGCCCAAAATAAATAAAATTAAAAACAAGCCTAAATAAAAAATAATAGATAAAAAAAGAAACATTACGTGAGTTTTCTAACCCTAATTAATTACATGCAACCTAAAATTAATCTAAAGCCAACATTAATTTTAATTGAATTACCAGGTGAAATCCTAATTTACTAACCAATTCAGAAACACACACACATATAATTTCACTATTCCCACTATTTGGGCTATTACAATAATCTACTGAACAATAAAATCAAATACAACTAAAAATAAAATGAAATCATAAAAACTACATTTAAATACACAATTTAATCCATGGCATTTCATGGATCTTCATGGATTTTGTTCACCAACACATATTCACACCACCCGTCCAAAATCATAAACACACAAAAAAAGTGAAGATTAGTAAATGAAAATAAAAATGAAATCAAATAAAATTGAAATTAAATAGAATAACAAAGATCAAATAAAAAGAAAGAAAGAATAGAAAAAAACTGATTTGATGGATG
>CATIWM010059675.1:0-10474 GCA_949671775.1 Mallotus repandus
CCACCACCACCACCTCCGCCTCCACCTCCATCTCCACCTCCACCTCCACCACCACCACCACCTCCACCTCCACCACCACCACCACCACCACCACCTCCACCTCACCACCACCTCCACCACCACCTCAACCTCCACCTCCACCTCCACCACCACCACCTCCTTCGTCACCATTACAATTTTATGACTTTGAATTGAAATTAATTAAATATGAATGAATTTATAAATAAATTTATAAATATCTTATAATTATTATAAATATAATTTTTTATTTAAAATATATTATACATAATGGACATATTGATTTTTAAAATAAGTTGATTTATTAAAATTTATTAAATGTGCATAATTTAAATTTTTTTCATAAAATAAATAAATTTAATATTAATCACAATAAAAATTAATATATTAGTTAAAAAGTTATAAAAATAAATTTCACTAAAAATAATACCTGTGAAAATATGGAAAACTGAAAAATGAAAAGTAACAAATAAACATGATTTTTTGTTTTCTATTTTCTGTTTTGGAAAATAAAAAACTGAAAAATAAAGAAGAAAAACTGGAAAAAAAAAAACAGAAAATGTAAAAGTTTCAGGAACTCCAAACTCCAAGCACCAATGGAGCTAAGGAGAACAATTGCCAACACAAGACCAAAATAATATCAGAATATCAAGAAGTTAAATCTAAATCTAGCACTTAAATTGTTCAAACACTAAAATCTCAAATCTGAAAACTAAGAAAATAGATTTTCGAAAACTAGATTATTAAAAGATAAAGATGCAGGGTAAAAGATGAGAGGTGGGAGAGTGATTTTTAGCCAACACAATGACTAAAAACCATCCTCTGAGAAACTAGAAGATGAAGAGGAACGACGGCTTCTAAAGAAAAAAAAGTTTAAAGATAATGTGTTTATCTAAAATCCGATAATTATAATAGTTGATAATAATTGTTATTGTAGTTGATAATAGTTATTGGTCACTTGCACTTAATTTAATTTTTATAGGAACATTGTAATATTTAGTAAGAGTAATTCATAATTATTGGAATGAATTATATTTTAAAGAGATAAGAATACTAGAAGTCTTATAATATTTTATTAATTTATTCCCAAAAAAATCTTATTAATGAATAAGCACTCTAAATTTTAATTCTATCTGTGAGTCAATGGAATTTTTCATTAATCAACTTTTTCATTTTTATATTTTAGTCCTTAAATTTTTAAAATATATATAATTTTAACATTCTGAAATTTAATTTTTATTAATATTTTAGAAATTTTAATTTTTCTCAATATTACATAAAATTAAAACTTTAAAATAAAAAAATTATAATTATTCAATATAAAGATTTAGACTTAATTTTTATTTAAATTTTAATTTTTAATGTATTGAAATAATCATATATTTATTTCTGTTACTTTATTTAAATTAATATTTTTAAATAATTTAAGTTTAATTTCAATTTCAATTTGATTTGTAATTTTTAAGAAAAAAATTTAAGTTATATATAGTTTTAGTTTTGATTTTTGTTAAATTAAGTTAAATAATAATTTTACTATTATTTATTGCTTTAAAACTTTAAAGTAATTAACAAAATTATTAAAATTTCTAAAATATTGATAAAAAATAGCTAAGTTGTAAAATGTTAAAATAAATATTTATCACAAACTTTAAGGATCAAAATTAAAAAATTAAAGAGTAAACTAATTGAAAATTTTATCGACTCATGGATACGACTAACAAAGATATTTTAGTACTTATGTATTAATAATTTTTTTAAAAAACTTAATTGTTAAAATCATAAAAATTATGGGATTTGACAATGCTATTATCCCTATTTTTTACGAAAAAATGTTATTTTAAATTCCACACCAATCCACAAAATTTATTATATCATCAAGCAAATTATATTTACTTCCCTAAGATTTGAACTAATTCCAACTTTTCTTATTCTTGTTTGAAAATTGAACATTTACATCCCTCAGTTTTAATTTCGTAGACATTTAAACCCCTCCGTTAACTTTTCTCTTAGGTTTTTTATATCAAAATACATTTAACTCTCTCTATTTATAAAAATAAAACAGTTTAATCCCTAAGTTCTAATAAAATAAAATAATTTAGTCCTTCAACTTTTTAATTATTTAAAATTTAAAATTTCAACATTAACTAAATTTTAGACATGTACATATATCTCCATTAATATATTTTTTTTTGAATTATACAAAATACACACTAACTCAAAATTCAAGTTGTAATTTTAATAAATCTACAAATATTCATAAATTTATTTTATATTCATTTTTTTTACTTAATTTTATTAATTTTTGCTCTATTTAAAATTAGTATTATCTAAAACTAAAATAATATATAAAATGAATTACTCTAAAAGAAGGTAAAATTAATGAAATATTGATAAGTACATATACAACCATTGAAAATTTAGTAAAAATTGTGATTTTAAATTTGAAAATTAAAGAATAACAATTTTATTTTATTAAAATAAAAAGGATTAAAGTGTTAGCATAGGAAATAAAATGTTTAATTTGTATAAAAAAGAGGGAGTAAAATATTTCATTTATTAAAATACTAACGGAAAAATTAACGGAGATACTGAATGATGTACATAATCAATTTTCAAGTAAGAAGAAAGAGAGTTGTAATCAGATAAAATCTCATGAAGGTAACTATAATTTACTCTTGAATCCTGCCAATTTAATTATTCTATTTAATTTGTGTAAAATTTAATAGTTGCTGAAAATTTTCAATTCTTTTAGCTTAACAAAAACAAGGTATTTTTAAAAGCATTTTGAAAGAAATGCAGTCATGCCGTAAGTGACATTTTGCAATTGAATTCTTGCACCTTGCTTTTTTTATATAAGATCTGGTATTATCTAGCATTCAGTACAGATAGTTCAGAAGAAAAATACTTTGAGAAAGAAATTATCATAGAAAGTCATGATCAAAACTCCGAATCAATGCTTCCATGGTTGTTACTCCTTTTTTTTTTTTTTTTTTTTTTTTAGCAATTCTCATATAATACATTGACTCAATCAACTCTTCGATTTTGAATGCTTTACAAGCCAATCAATAACAGAATCTATGTTGGTTGAGTTCTTGCACGAGATCATGAAGCAGCAAACTTCTCTGTCGGTAATTGACTTCAAACCCCTGCAAAGCACAATGCCATTTTCAGTACCAGAAGGATAATCATCTCTGATAACTTCAAATGGATCAGTTTCACCAATTTGATGTTTTTTTTTTTTTTTTTTTTTTTTTTGTAAGACTAAACTTGAATGTAACATACATTTCATCAGTCAATGCCTGCTTTGACAGAGCTCCTGGCTTGTCAATCTTGTTCCCTAGCACCAACAATGGGATACCATTTAATGAAGGTTTGCTCAACAGATCATGAAGTTCACTTTTTGAGATGCTCAAATTATCAGGATCAGCAGCATCAACCACATAACTGCAGCAATAAACAACAGTAAACCCCATTATTCAATTAAGAAGCAGCTATGAAAACAACAAATCAGTTAAACCTATATAGCTGTAATGGAGGAGTAAGCCAGATCCATAATGGAGACCATGTGACTCAACTAAAGAGTTAAATTATTCATAAAACATGACCACAATTCTAGACCTGCCAATTCAGCAAAACGGCTTCAACTAGCAAGAAGGCGGTCTACCCTGAAAAATTTCCGTTCCAGAGAACATATAAAGAAAAAGCAATGACTTAAAAGAAATATGCAACTTGTAAACTATCCTCTACACAAGTAAATCAAATCAGAAAACAGAAAACTAAGCGTATGCGAACCAGGACTTCAAATGGATCCGATGGTTGTCACAAAGCTTTAACATTTTGAATTTATAAACATTTCTGGCCACATAGAAAAACATTTAGCAACTTTTCGTGTTCCAAAATGTGCTAAAAGTAATTTGGTAGATACTTTTGATACTAAAGCAAATTTAAGTGGAGACTAGAGAAGCAATTCCATACACAATAGCAGAAACTGCACGACAATATCTCTCCCACATGCTGCGGAATCTAGGTTGACCTCCAAGATCCCATAACTTTATTGTGACATTCCCCTTGGTTACTTTCCGCATGTTGAATCCTACCTGATGATTAATAAGAATTAGATCAAAAAAAGGAAAAGCCCAGGTGACAGAGGATATGGCTGTTTGCAAAAGGCAGCTATAAAACTTCAGAAAGATAATGTGCAAATGAAAAGTTCTAACCGTCTCTAAGATTAACTTACTGTAGGGATCATGTCTTCACTATATCCACCAGTCTAGGAACAAGGCCAAGAAGTCAGTTCCCATAGGATCAACCCTGGAATTCAACAAAATCTGATACATGCAATAATATACTTACTGCAACAACATTAACAAGAGAAGTCTTTCCAGCATTCTGGAGTCCTATCAAAGATAGTTCCATTTCCTGCTTGAAGAAGAGGCTGCAGTCCCATATGCAAAGAAAGTGAGCTAGGCAATATAGATATTTCTTTTATTAAAACAAGAATAAAAACAACTACAAATAACCCATGAATGAAATGCATGCGTCGGAGGTCTCTATATACAAGAAAGTGACATTTCAGGCCTTCAGATACAAACAAATAACCTATGAATTAAATGCATTATCAAACTGTCAAGACGGGTATCTTTCTAAATTACAGCAAGCACATAAAAGATCTGTAATGTCCATTAATCCATTTCCTTTTTTCTTTTTGGT
This sequence comes from Mallotus repandus, assembly GCA_949671775.1. Classification (NCBI taxonomy): domain Eukaryota; kingdom Viridiplantae; phylum Streptophyta; class Magnoliopsida; order Malpighiales; family Euphorbiaceae; genus Mallotus; species Mallotus repandus. The sequence goes on from CATIWM010059675.1 coordinate 4,729, forward strand.
AAATAACCTTACTAGAAGCCATATCATGTGGGAACTCTCGTTGAAAAAATAAGCAAGCCTGGTGCTAAATGCCCTGAATCGATGCCGAATTGTAAAGTGAATTCCGAATTGCATTTTATAATGCGGATTTTGGTGGTTTTCTTTGTTTCCAATCCATTAAAATACTTTTATACCCACAAACTACAAAATGTGTAAATTAGGAATGGGATTCAATCATTAGTAAGCAAAACACATATATGAACAAAAAAAATAAAAAGAAAATACAAATATCAAAGATATAGAAAAGCAAATGAACCCAATTTAAAATTAGAAAAGCAAACAGCTTTTGCAGCATGGAAGCATAAAGACATCAGCAAAACATGTTTTTAAACAATTCAGAAATGAAGATTGAGCAATGCAAAACCAGCAGACTCCACAATATACAAAACAAAGCAAAGTAGCACAGACACACAACAAACAAAGCAGGCAAGCAAGCAAGAGAGCAACCCATCCAATTAAACTAAACTAAACTAAGCAACAGATAAATAAAACAAAACAGCAGCAATCCAACACTCTCAGCAAACAACAAACTAACTAAAAAACTTAGAAACAATGAGATGCAACCATAACAATTCCAAATTAAAAACACATAACTAAATCAAGAAATGAAAATTAAAAAATATTTTTTTAGAAACAGGAACATTATCATTTGGCGTTGGAAATAAAGAAAAGAAAGAAAAAGAAATGGAGGAGGAGCTGACCTGCGAAGCCAATTGAGAAAAGCTTCCCATAAACCCATGGATGATCAGTGAAAAGCAGCAGAAAGAAAGAGATCTATACAACTGGAATCTTTTTTTTTTTAAAGGAAAGAGAGATGATCTCGGTAAATTTTTTTCCTTTTGCAATCTCCTAGCCTTTCAATTTGGGTAATTCTCCAAAAAATATATACCGCATTCAAATAACCGTGAAGTGAATGGTTATTTTATTTTTTATAAAGTAAATTTTATTTTATTGATAATTATTATTGGATAATTTAATGTATAAAAAAATTATCTTAAAATTATTCCCAAATAATATCTAGTTGTTAAGATTGTTCTGTAAATGGTTCAAGGACCATCATCACATTTTTTTAATCTCAAATTTGAGTTGTGCTTTTTATGAAGATTTTGTGGCTCCGGTGGTCTTTTCAGATTAAATTAAATTAATTATCATTCAGAATTTTAAATATTGAAGGTATAAAAAAAAAGCAACCATGATGTACTATATCTAATTAATGAAAAAATAAGAGATTTTTAATTATTTAAAATATTTATTATTCAATAAATTTTATAAATAAAAATATTTATCATTTATTTAACAGTTTCTTATAATATATCAATAATTATATTTTTAATGTAAAATATGGTGTAATATAATTGTTATTATTATTTGAATGTTATGGACCAAAAAAGCCTACAAATACAAATAAAATATAATTATGACATCATTCATTCGTCATAAAAAATCACTGAAATATTTGCCAATTCGTTAAAATAAAATTAGAAAAAAAAATTGATGTGATAAAATGCAAAAGACAAAAACGGAAGCTTCGCATTGAGGAAAAAGAAGGGGAGAAGTACTGAAGGTTCCTAAGGTAATGCAAAGGCAGGGAATGCAAAACTCTACTCTCAGATTTATGCGATTGGGTAACACGGACCAGTGCATAAGGATTTAAGTGGTGAGGGAGACACGTGCTTAAGGAGGATTGGTACTTGAAGAAGGGGTGAGCATAAACTGCCCATATCTGAAAACCCACTCCGACCCGACCCAAGAATAGAAAGCAATTCAGCACCCGAAGTGGGCTGTAAATTGGTTTGGTTGGATAGGGTTGGAGAAATCAATTTTTAGTTGTCAGTCAGTTTATGATTTTTATAAACCGAACCATCTGAAAACCTAAATATATATATATACATAGTAAAACGCTGAGTTTTAAATATACCTTCCCTGTAGCCCTAATACTATATATATACATAATGTTTTCTATTCCTAACCCTAATTCTCATTTATTTTTTCTTTCTCTGTCACCTGTCTCTTCATTTTCTCTCAACCCAACCCTAAATTTTTGTAACCCACAAAACCTTTTTCACTGTTCCCTCTTCATTGCCTCCTTTTACCCTCTTCTGCAACTAAAATCTTGAATATTTACCATACATCAAACACTCAAGAAATGTTTTTGATCTCGCTTTGCCATTAATCTTAAAAAACAAATAATTTCTTGACTCTTGAGTCTCCGTAAGCCTTTAACGTCTCTGTGAGTCTGTAACTCTGTCTCTTCTGATTCAAAATAAACTTCTTGTTGAGGTGCTCAGGTTGTCTTCATTTAACATGTTTGGAGGGGAATGATTGCAGAGATCCTGACCATATATACATAGTAATGAGCAAATCTACGTTTTTCAATATGTTTTGGCTTTAAAATCAACATGCATGGTTGATTCATGAAAATATGAGCGAAATATGGTAATTTTTAATGTATTTGTTTGATTTTTTATGTCTTTAAATAAAGAAAATTGGATCCCTCTAATCGTTTTAAATCTACTATCATTCATGGTTCATTGCTATCTGTGGTTTTGATCTAGCGATTATTGATTATGTTATGGCATTTCATTGAAGAAATCATATAAAACTAATGGTGGAAGCTTAAAAAATAAACTTTTTTTATCTCTAGTGCTCTGTTGTGTGGTCTGTGGTTCTCTGCTTGATTTGTCAGTCGAACACATTCGCAAAAAAAATGTTAAAGGTATACATTATTCTCATTTCTCATCTCATGTTCTGTGTATTTTTACTTGATAATATTCTTATGTGAATTTTTTTTTTTTTTTTTTGCACATGTTTTGTTATAGATAGACACAACACAATCAACTCTTATTGAAGTAGAACCCACATCAAATGCAAATGTGGTAGTTAATCAATTTGAGCAACCTCAAAAAACTAACACTGGAAAAAAATGGAAGGAGACAGAGTCCATATCAAAAGTGTGGGAGCATTTCGAGAAACTTAAAGATGAGAATGGCGTTGTGGTAAAAGGAAAATGTATTTATTGTTTTAAAAAGTTTGGATGTCATTCTAAGCACACTACAACCTGCACCCAATATGGAAGTTGATAATAAAAATGAAAATGTTGGCACATTAGGAACTTGGAAGTTTGATCAAGAATCTGTTAGAAAAGCACTTGTTAATATGCTGATTGTTTATGAACTCCCTTTCAAATTTGTGGAGGGTGAGGGATTCAAAATGCTTTTAAATGTTGCATGTCCTAACTTTAAATTGTCATCTAGATGGACATTAAGTAGATTTCTCTATGTATTTGAGTGAGAGACAATCTCTTAAGACATTTTTCAGAAATAATTGTCAACGTGTTTGTTTAACCACTGATGCATGGACTTCAATTCAGCGCATTAATTATATGTGCATCACTGCACACTTTATTGATGATCAGTGGAATCTCCAAAAGAAAATAATTTCTTTTGTGTTTGTCACTTCTCATAAAGGAGAATACATAGCTAAAGCACTTAAAAATTGCATTTTCGAGTGGGGTTTGAAACATGTTTTTTGTGTGACCATTGACAATGCATCATCAAAAGACACAGCTATGGGTTATTTCAAAAAAACTGTTGAGTTGGGGTGCTTCTCCTATTATATGTAAATACTTGCACATGCGATGCATTGCTCATGTTTTGAATCTCATTGTTCAATATAGTCTAAAAGATGTCAGTAATTTTGTGAAAAAAGTTAGGGAATTAGTGAGATACATTCGAAACTCACCATCTAGGTTGAGAAAATTCAAAGAAATATCTGAGCTTATTGGAATTGACTGCAAAGCATGCTTGTCCCTCGATGTTCCTACTAGATGAAATTCCATGTATATTATGCTTAAAACTGCTTGCATCTATGAAAAGGCTTTTGAGAAATATGATAAATCAAATTCATCTTTTCATTCTGATTTCAATGATGATATGCCTGATAATTTTGATTGGCTTTCTGTGAAAAAATTGGTTGATTTGCTGTAACATTTCTATCACATGACTGTGAGAATCTCTGGTTCTCTATATGTGACATCAAACACTTTCTTCTCTAAGATTTCTGAACCTTACTACCTCTTAGATGAATGGAGTAAATCTGGTGATGTTTCTCTGAGTTCTATAGTTGTTTCTATAAAATCTAAATTTGACAAATATTGGGGGGATGTTCAAAAGATGAATAATCATATCTTCTTTGCTCATGGGCTAGATCTAAGATATAAATTTGAGTATATCTCTTTCTCATTATGTCAAATATATGGAGATCTTGGTTCCAACTTGTGTGATTCTATCAGACAAAATATGCTTGAGTTGTTTCTTGATTATGTGGCCTCTTATGGTCATTCTAGTACTCAGTCTGAAACAATCCCTTCTGCCAATGTTAGCCAATCTCAATCTATTTCTGCTTCAACTAACACTGGAATTTATTCATTGGTGTTGAAAGAAAGATTCAAAAAATATAAGACAGATATTGGATTGGGTGGAAGCAAGAAATATGATCTCGATTTATATTTGAGTGAATCAGTTACAGAAGAGGAGTGGGAGTTTGATATCTTGCGTTGGTGGAAGCTAAATTCAAAAAGATTCCCTATGCTCTCTCAAATGGCTAGAGATATTCTTGCTATACCCATTTCCATAGTTGCTTCTGAGTCTGCTTTCATCACTAGAGGATGAATTTTAGATGTATTTAGGAGTTCTCTAACTCCAAAAATTGTTGAAGCTTTAATATGTTCACAAGATTGACTGAAATTGGGTAGATTCCAAACTGTTAAGGAAGTAGCAGATGAATTAGAGGAATTTGAAAAAGGCAAGTGTTTTGTTGTTTTGTTTTTAAACTTTATTGAATATATTTTTTTCTATTTGATCTTTATTTATCTTGTTCTCTGTTTCATATCTACCCACTGTTGGAGTAGGCCCTCCTACAATTGGTCCAATCTTATTCACTTTGGGTGGCATATTCAGTAATATTTATCATTCATTTCAACTAACTATAATTCTTATATTTTTCATTCCTTTGGTGCACTATTAATTACAATGTATCTATTGTTTCAAGCAGTGATGAGGTTTTTATAATTATACTCAGATTCAAAAGTTGTTTGGTTGGGTGGCATTGACTTAAATACAGCCAGGAACGACATTCCTTATGGTGGCATTAACTGAAATGCAGTTAGGAATACTGTTATTGTTGCATGCCTTGATATGACTTGAAAATTTCTTCTGGGCCAATACTGCTTTGCTTTTGAATTCATCTCACTGCTTTCTTGTCTATGATTGAATTTGTACATTACTTGCTTGCTTGTTGAGTTTTTTTAAAATGCATGCATGCATACTTGCTACTTGCTTTGATTCTGCTCACTACTTCTGATTATGCATGCTTTGTCGTCATTTGCTTGATCTGTTGTCAAAATTGGCACAATAACATTGAAGAGATCTGCTCGAATGCTACTGCATGTTGTTCCTTTTAATGCAGTGCAACATTAGTTGTGCATTTATTAGAGAATATTGCAGAGCATTCTATTAATTTCTCTATTATATAATTGTTTTCTTAAGGTTGTGATGATGCTTCCACCATGTATTCAGAGTCTTTGAGAATGCTTGAGTTGCATATTTTATTAGAGGGCAAATTCTTTTTGCGGCCTAGAATATGTGGTCATATTCTTGATATGACTTGAAAACATTGTTCTGAGCTTCTCATATTTTATATATTCTCA
>CATIWM010059677.1:0-15465 GCA_949671775.1 Mallotus repandus
AGACAAGTAAAGTTCTATTTTTCTTCCTACTTCTCAAAATATCTACTATATAATAATAATAATATTATTATTATTATTATTATTATTATTATTATTATCATTATCATCATCATCATCATTATCATTATTATTATTATTATTATTATTATTATTATAATATTTTTAATAAAATATCAAGGTAAAGTTCAAATTAATCCTCCTTCTATGCTAAAGCTCAATTTAGTCCCTAAGGTTACTCATGTAAACAAGTCAACTAGATTCAATTCATGAAAAATACACCTAGTTAAATGGAATGGCTTAAAATGCATATGTTCACATAATATTAATTTATGGATGAAAATGGGGATGTTACAATTTGTATAGAAAGTCCTTCGGAACATGATTTTTTTTTATTTGATTAATTCTCCTTAGGGAGAATTTTGTACCACAAGTCTATAAGGATACTGGACTCTCACTTATGGAGACTTTTAATTGCTTCTCCTTGGGGGGAGCCTCCTTGAGGAGGTTGATTAGTGTTTAGGGAGGGTTTATAATTTTTAAACCCTCATGGAGTCCTTGTACTCTTCTCTTTCCAAATCCTTTGTGAGAAGTTAGGAGTTTTCCCTTCAGTCGATCTATTTAAAGCCTTCTTTGAGCACAAAAATTGTTTAGTGGATTCAGCACTTTCAATAGTCGTCTGGGGCTAGTCATCTTCAAGAACCATCCTGATATTAACAAGTCTTGGAGAAATAAGCTCTTGGTAACTAGATTAAGGGAAGATGGCCTGGTGGCTGAGTGAGGTTTTGGCATAGGTTTGGAGAATATTTCTATGGAAATGAGGTACTGACCAACACTTTTGTAGTGATGGGAAAGTAAGTTTTGAGATGATAGTGAGAGAGGGTAAGACTTATGATATTTACAGTATCACAGTAGAGTGTTGCTTGAAAAAATATGGTAGGTTTTTTATTTTGTGTATATACTCTAAGGTTTCTACTGTTTCTCAAGAGAAAAAGAGAGAGACTCACTCTAAGGTGATGATTAGGGGAAAAGTTATTTTGGTGGAGATCAAAGATTTTAACTCAATGAAAATTAAATAAGAAAAAAAGAAGGCCACATTAACCAATGGTAAAAGAAAGGGGAAGAAAGTGGTTTCGAGATCGGTTGATATGGAAGTGAGGGATGGTACACTTTATTGAGGTTGCTCCACTTACATCTCTTTACTCAAGGCTTTTCTCGATTTGTAGTTGTAGGAAGGAATGTTGATGATGAACAAGAAGAGAATCCTTTAATAAAGGGAGGTTCTAAGACTGGTATTCTTGCAATCTTTTAAGTTCCTACTAGTGACTTTAGGGCACTCATTTTCCTAGAGAGATGGTGGACTCTCAGGTGGCAACTGATGACTCTAAGGAAAATAAAGAGGAGGATCCTAATTTATCTCCTTCTCCTATAAGGACTGGGGATACTAGGAGAACTTTAATAAAAGCTTCACGTGGCGTGAGGAATCTTCTCTTCATGCTAGTTTGTTAATTTTGAATCTTTATATTTTCTAAACGATAGGTTGTAATATTTGATAGCATATTTGCCTTTTCAAAATATCTGTATATCTCTGAGACATTCTAACTTTGAATGGTATGTTTATTTTCTCTAGAGGTATGCCTCCTTTTGACCTCTTTAGCACTTCTGGCTTTATCGAGGACTATTTATTTTTAACATATGTTGAATTTTGGTTGAGAGATTTCCTTTAACAGGCACAAGTATTTGTGCACATGTATGATGATATTTGTCTCACTTCTGGAGACTTGATTCTGATTTTAATTGTCCAATGCATTCTTTAAGTGATTCATCTCACTTCTGGAGATGTTCCTTCATATTGAAGGAAGTGATTTATCTCGCTTCTGGAGATATTCCTGCGTGTTGAAGGGAGTAGTAAGTATTTTCTTATGTTTAGATATATATATTTGCCTTCTTGTGAAGTGATTTTTGAATATATCAGCTTTCTTCTAGAATTATCGAGTTTGTAGTTGGAATATTGCATTTTTTCTTCTAAGCACTCCTTATTTTGTTATGTTATAGATTCGATGATGAGCTATTAAACAAATTTAATATTTCCCAGGAGTGATGCTATAGAGATTACTGAGAAGTGCCTCTCCTCAATATGAAGGGTATTTCCATTGATAAGATAATAAGCTCTGATGGCCAATACGTTGGCGTGTTTATCATAAAAGATAGGGAAGATTTCCTATTACCTTTATAAAAGAAAACCATGTAAAAGACATATTTTCTTACTGATAATATTTTATCAAATGTTGAGAGTTCCATGCATGAGGAAGATGATTTCCACTGTAATCAGCTAGATAGAATGTTTCAAGTTGGATAATTCCCATTATCTGAGAGGGTCCATACCAATTGGGTGATGGCTTTCCTTAACCTTCCTTTCCCCCAGTAGCAACCAAGTTTCTGAGTACCCAATCTCCAGTTTTCAAGGGCCTTGATTTGATTTTGTTGTTAAAGTAACTAGATGCCTTTCTCTTTTGTTTTGCTATCTTGATTGAGGCTTCTTCTCGTAGCCCTTCAAGTAAATAAAGATTCACCCTCAACTCTTCCTTATTTTGGCTCAAATTGCATTATTATACTCTCAGTGAATGAACGCCTATCTCTACAGAGATCATAGCTTCTGCCCCATAAGTTAAAGAGAATAGGGTTTCCGGAGTAAGAGTCTTCAAAGTAATCCTGTAAGCCTATAAGATACTCAATAATTCTTCTGCCCAATCGTTCCTTGTACTATCCACTCTTTTCTTCTACCTTTGAATGATGGTTTGATTTGGCACTTTAGCTTCCCATTAGCTTGTGGTTAGGAAACAAAGCTGAATCGATTATCTATATGGAGTCCTTTTATAAACCTCATGAATTTGTTGTAATCAAATTATCTCCCATTATCAAATATCAATATCTTTGGCACTCCAAATCCACATATCACATTCTTCTTAGAAGAAATCTATAGTCTTTAGAGCAGTGATTGTTGCTAGTGCTTCAGCCTCCACCCACTTAGTGAAATACTCCCCAGCTAAGATTGTAAATCGCTTCTAACCAAGTGCTAGGGAAATGGTCCCAGGATATCAAATTCCCATTATGTGAGGGACCATAGGACAAAGATAGGAATCTGACTTATGATCTTATTGCACAAAGCCCATCCACCTATTTGAGTTCCACACTCCTTTATAAACTTCTCTCAAGACATACTCTGCTTCTTCTTTGGACTAACACCTCTTTACGAACTGTGGGGAGTTCTCCTGTCTTTAAATATCTAATAATCGATTCATCAAGAATTCTTTTTCTTACACAGGTAATGCTTTAAAAGATTTAGATATACTGGAACAAAATAATATTTCAACGTGAACATCACCAAGTAATAATTCCTCTAATGCCATCATATGACTTAAAGAATCTGCCAAGAAATTTCCTGATAGAGGATCAGATAATGCAGACAGGAATTTTCCTCTATTCATATCTCTTTATAATTTGCCTTATTTTCTACATATAAAAACTCATTGTCTTGTCTTTTACCTTAAATACTCCCCACCTGGTTCATAACTAGTTGTGAATCATTGTTGACTTTCACACTAAAGACCCCAATTACTTCAGTTAATTATAAGTCATTAATCAAATCATTATATTCAAGTGTGTTGTTGGAAACAAGAAAAGAAACTTGCAAAGCATGTTTGATTAAGAACCCATATTGTCCTTTGAGCATTATCTCGATACCATAACCTAATGAGAAAGACGACCCATCAACATAATGATCCCTGTCATAGATTTTACCCATTTAAGAGCTGGGTAAATGGAACATCTCTTCTTCTTCTTTTATGGGATCTAGTTTTTCCTATTAGTTTCATTAAAGCTACTCAACAGTAGAGTCAGCAAGTGCTTATGCCTTTATAGCATTTTGGGGTTCATATTTCATATCATATCCTCTAATTTTGACTGACCAATCATCATCCTCTTAGCTGTTGTTGGTTTTTACAAAGCCTGCCTAAGTGGCATATTGGTTCAAACAATCCCTTGATGCCCTAACAAGTAAACTTGAAATTTCCTAACAGCAATTAACAAAGAAAATTATCGCTTTTCGATAGGAGAGTAACTTAATTGGATCCTTATAACACTCTACTCACATAGCACACCAACTTTTAGAATTTATCCTTCTCCCTAATCAAAGCAATACTGATAGCCTGATTTGATACTGCTAGGTACATGAATAAATCCTCCCCTAATGAAGATCTACTCAAGACTTGGGGAGATTGCAAATATTTCTTCAGTGTACAGAAGAGTTTTTCACATTCATCATTTTGCTCAAAAGCAAGAACTTTCCTCAGTCTCTTCTTCACCAACACTATATTTTCTGACCTATTATAATAATCAATCTCCCTCATAAACTTAGCTTCAAATTGTCTTCCTTTGATAGTGATTGGACCATCATCTAAGGGCATCTTCTTGTACAAGTACCGAATACATATAATTGCACAAAATTCATAAAGAATAGTCTTCCCAATGATGGCATCATAAGCTGAAGGGACCTATGCTACAATAGATTCAGCCATCATCGTCCTTCCCTTGGTAACCTCTTTTTTTAAATTGGTTTCTCCCAAGGTGATAAGGACAATAATTTTCCCTTTCGCTCTTATAGGGATATCCCTAAGACCCTTTAGATGAGAATATATTGGAATCAAACAATCTTCTGAAATTCCCATCTTCATAAACACATGATAAGGTAAGAGATTCACAAAGCTTGCATAATCTAACATATGGCATTGATTTGTTTTATGTTCGATAATCTTATAGAAATGGCAAAATTTTCTTTAATCATGACTTTTTAGATTTGAAGGCATGTCTCTAGGATATTTCTGCATAGGTTTTTTACTCGAAAGAATTAAATTTCTTTTGGCCCTCTTGGGAGGAGAGGAATCATCAAATTCCTCCTTGTGCTTGGGCACAAACCAACTTGTACAAAAGACATCATCTTACTTAGTGTACTTCTCTACTCTATCCATGAGAGATGTTAAATTAGTTGGAGTATTCTTGGAGAGTGAATTGAAGAAAAAAGGGTTACTGGTACCCTTAATGATAACCTCAATTTCCTTTGGATGATCGATATTAGGGGTCTTTATTGTCTCTATGTTAAATCTAGTCACATAGTCTCTCAGACTTTCTCCTTTGTTCCAAACAACAGTTTCCAGATAGGAGGTTTCCCTCTCAGGAAAATCCTGTTTAAGCACACACTAATAATAATGTAAGAAAAATATACACATTCTTAAAACTTAAATGTTATATTTCATCAATATGAAAAATCTTGCAGAGGAGTTACTCTTATGTAAACAAATGATGTGCAACATGATTCTAAAAAAGGTAAATGGAGAATGATGTGCAACAATAATGAAAATATCATGTCATGCTTTAACAACTGTAGAGGAAGAAAAATTTATCCTTGTAGGCCCTATGAGATTTATTAGCTATGCAAGATATGGCAAATAAGAATTTATTTTTTGAGATGCAAACTATATGCCTTATGGATGATGAAGTCAATAAACACTTGAATATAAATTCTCTCATTATGGAGAAAATATTGGGTATCGGGTTATTGTTTAGAGGTTAAGTCCTTTCTTATACAAGATAAAATTCATGCTTCATGTTAATGGACTAAAACATATATCATTATAAGATGATTATTAAATTATATTAATTCGAGATATTAGATAAAGAAAACTTATCTGATAGGCTGTAATCAGCCGTGGAGACTTCTCGTAATTATTTTAAATCCAAATAGAACTAGGTAATATAATTACGTTCTATTACTTTTCAACTGAGTAGGATGTAGAGTTAGATCCCATAAAAGCTGAGAGATTAATTCATTTCTTCATGTGCTTTTCTTGATAATATGTCCCCATATTTGAGGAAGAGAAGATGACAATCCTCTAAGAGAATTTCCTGAGTAGATTTTCCTATGGAAGAAAATTTCTCTCCCTTGAGGGAGCTTGAGACATCTAGATAGACATTTCTATTGAGGGGATTTTCTCTCATAGGAGGGTAGTAATACCTGAGTAGGTATTTCATGCTGTGAAAAAAATTCTTCCATTTGAGAACTCCTATCCAGATAGCTTCTTATATGACAGACGTTTAATTATTTCCTTAAGCGGGAACACCCACTTAGTCATTCTTATTAGGGCAATGCCATAACAATGTTCAATAATAAAGCACTAAAGAGGAATATTATCTTCAAGTACAATGTGACTGTCTCAAGATTCATCAATTTGAAGATAAGAGTATGAGCCATAAGAGAACGCCTCCTTCTCAAGAGAACATCTAAGTTTTACCATTCGTATGAAGGGAGATGCTTCAAAAGAAAACGTCCCCTCTTCAAAGGGAGACTCAACCAAATAGCAATTTAAATATAAATATTCCAATAAAGAAAATTCTCCTCCCCAATGGAGAATACATCCATTAATTTACAAAAGTGTTAGAGGGATAGTAGATAGCCAAGAGAGAGCAAACATTTACCACTTGGACTTTACAAAACAAGAGAGCACCAATGAACCCGTTAAGAAAATGAGAAAAAATGCACCTTCCATTTGGTAGTATTTCCTTTGATAATTGAAGTTCTATGTAGAATACCAGTGAGAACCTATTCAGGATTTATCTACTTTGAGTGTCCGAATAGGAAATACAAGAATTTGCCCAATTGAGCTTATCTATACAACACTTATACTTCCTTCAGCTCCTTCTGAGGGGGGAAATCCTTCCAGACCTTCCTGGTACTTAGGTGCTAACTTGATGGTATGAAAAGCATCGTCGTGTTTGATATACTTTTTAGCTCTACATATAGGGGCTCAACATTTGAGAACGTTCAGACTGTAAAGCATCCTAAGCCTTACAAGTTGGCATGGTCAAAACAAGGGGGCAAGGTAACAGTGTCAAAGCGTGCCTTAATTTCCTTTTCTATCGGGGAAAAATACAAAGATGAGGTTTGGTGTGATGTGATAGTCATGGATGCATGTCATTTGTTGCTAGGACAGCCTTGGCAGTTTGATCGAGATATGACTCATAACGGGAAGACTAACACTTACAGTATTATGTTTGAAGGAGTGAAAATTATGTTAGTGCCTAATAAGGATCATGATCAGTCCAAGCAGGTGCAAGAAGGTAGCAAGGTTATGTTAATTTATTAACCTTGGTGCAGTTTGACAGGGTCGCGCAGGAATCTGAAGTTGTTTATGTTCTATTTGGAAAGTGGGTGGACAAGGAGATAGTGGTTCCTGATGCAGTTTTACCACTCTTGGAAGAGTTTAGTGATGTGTTTCCAGAGGAATTGCCTGAAGGGTTACCTCCTATGCAAGATATCCAACATCATATTGATCTTGAACCAGGTGCAGCCTTGCCGAATTGACCACACTATAGGATGAGTCCTAGTGAGCATGAAGAGTTGAGAGGAGGCAAGTGGAAGAGTTGCTCGCTAGGGGATAAATTCACGAGAGCTTGTGTCCTTGTGCGATACCAGCCCTTCTGACACCAAAGAAGGATGGTTCTTGGCGGATGTGCGTTGATAGTCGGGCCATTAACAAAATAACTGTCAGGTATCATTTTCCTATTCCTAGATTGGATGACTTACTTGATCAGCTTGGTGGGGCCACAATTTTTACTAAATTGGATTTGAAGAGTGGCTATCATCAAATTCGGATTCAAGCTGGAGATAAGTGGAAAACAACCTTCAAGATAAGGGAAGAGTTGTATGAGTGACTAGTTATGCCGTTTAGGTTATCAAACGCACCAAGCACTTTTATGCGTATTATGAATCAGACTTTGAGGCCTTTTCATTGGTAAGTGTGTTGTGGTCTACTTTGATGATATTTTGGTTTATAGTGCTAACCCGGATGAGCACCTATTTCACTATTTCATTTGGTATTCACAAGTTATTCGCAAGCTTAAATGAGCTTAAAGAAATTTTAAAAAATACAAGCTATAAATTAAAATTATAAATAAAAAAATTAAAAATAAATTATATATTAAATAAATTACAATATATTTAATAAAAATTATGATTTTATTCTAATAATATATTTTCTAAAATATTTTTTACAACACGAATTTATATATCATATAAATAAAATCAAATTATTAAACATTAAAATTATGAGCCGGCTCACGAGCTTCTATTCGAGCTTGTTTGCGAACTTCACGAACCGAATTTTATATAGTTTAAGTTCGGCTCATTTATTAAACGAGATTCAATATACGAGCTTTTAGCAAGCCAAAAACCGAGCGGCTCCCTCGTTTACACCCCTACACACAAGTCTTTACAAGGGTGGGCAGAGAATGTCTTTTCTTTTATGCTCCTTTATATTAGATTTTTTGTTTCAATTTATTTAACATATTTAATTACCAATATATTTTAATTACTCTTTTTTTTTATCATTCCCTTATTTAAATCTTTCTCCTATTTAAAGCTTTTGTAATCGTTTTCCTCAAAATATGAAGGTAGTATTTATACATATATATTTTATACATATATTAATTACATTTCTTAATCAAATAATTACATTTCTTAATTAAAGTGCATAATCCTTAAATATCAATTAAATTGGAATAGAGGAAGTATTTAATATGTAATATAGTTAGTGACCCAATAACTAGTGAGGGATAATGAATTTACAAGTCCTATAAGTTGTCAAAAATTGCAATCAAGTCCTAAAAAAATTTCTTTTTTTAATTTAGTCTTAAAAGCATTTAAAATGTTTCACGTTAGTCCACTTCTGTTATCTCAAATGGAATGGACTAATGTGGTAATTAGACCCCACCCAATGTACTGACGTGTGCAGCGAACTCATCAAGGATACTGAACCAACAAGTCCTATAAGTTATCCAAAATTTCAATCAAGTCCTAAATTGTTTCTCTCCTAATTAACATGAAACAAAACTATTGCACAATATTCTTGAGTGATTCTTTCTTTTCACTTTTATTGTTATTATTATTGCACAATCTTCCAAAAAGTTATCTCTGTTTCAAACATCACTGATCATCATCAGCATACATTGAAAAATCTTCCAAAAAATTACAGAATCTCAGAAATTTCATTACTAAATATCCAAGAACTGCAAAGAGGATTTCATATTTAAAATTTATGATAAGAACAATAAAAGTGGAAAGAAAAAATCACTCAAGGATATTGTGTAATGGTTTTGTTTCATATTAATTACGAGAGAAATAATTTAGGACTTAATTGAAATTTTGGATAACTTATAAGACTTATGGATTCAACATCATTGATGAGTTGGCTGCACACGTCAGTTCATTGAGTGGGGTCTAATTATCATATCAGTCCATTCCATTTGACATAACAAAGATGGACTAACGTAAAACATTTTACATGTTTTTAGGACTCAATTAAAAAAGGAAATTTTTTTAAGGGTTTGTGGATTCATAGTTAGGTGAAGGATATATATATACATGACCGCAAAATATCAATCATTTTAATTAAAGCTTCTCCAGGTCCTGCATAACACCATAACATGGCTCTTTTACTGACATTTCCTTCCTGCTTCTTGCTTCTCTTGCTGCTGCCACTTTCTACCAGTGCTCAAACACACCCTGACATAACTTTGGGCTCATCCCTCACTGCTCAGGATAATAACTCTTTCTGGCCATCTCCCTCTGGTTTTGCATTTGGATTCCAACAGGTTGAGAACGGGTACTTACTGGCAATATGATTCAACAACATGCCTGAAAGAACCATTGTCCGGTCAGCTAACAGAAATAATCTAGTTGGAAGAGGATCCAAAGTTCAACTCACTACAAGTGGTCGACTGGTTCTCAATGACCAATCCAACAGAGAAATATGGGATGCCAGTTCGATTGAGGGAGAAGTTTCCTATGCAGCCATGCTTGATACTGGAAACTTTGTGCTGGCAGATCAAGATTCTGTCATCCTGTGGCAAAGTTTTGCTGAACCAACAGACACGATATTACTTACCTACGCAGACTATGGACCTGGAAACTCAACTTATTGCTCGCTACTCAGAAACAAATTATTCAAATGGAAGATTCAAGTTCATCCTACAGGGTGATGGGAATCTCGTAATGTACACCACAAAATATCCAATGGATACTCCTAATGCTGCTTATTGGTCTACAGAAACTTTAAACAGTGGCTTTCAAGGTTCAACCAGTCTGGATATATTTTCCTCGTTGCGAGAAATGGAAGCAAACTCAGTGATGTGTTTTCTAATTCAGCATCAACGAGAGATTTCTATCAAAGGGCAACGATTGATGATGTTGGTGTTTTTAGGCATTATGCCTACCCAAAAAATGCCTCGTCAAGTGCTAGAACTTGGCCGTCAGCTTGGACGATTTTGTCTTTTATACCAGAAAACATTTGCACAAGAGTTGTGAAGGAAATAGGCAGTGGAGCGTGTGGCTTCAACAGCTATTGCGGATTAGGGGTTGATCAAAAACCAAACTGCCAGTGCCCACCTGGTTACACTTTTTTGGATCCAAATGATTCGATTAAACGATGCAAGCAGAACTTCGTTGCGCAGAACTGTGATGCAGCATCACAGGAAATTGATTCTTTTGAGTTCAGAGAGATGCCTAATACAGATTGGCCATTGAATGATTACGAAGAATTTGATCCAGTGAGTGAAGTTTGGTGCAGACAGGCTTGCTTGAGTGATTGTTACTGTTCTGTTGCTATTTATAGAAATCAAAATTGTTGGAAGAAGAAAATCCCTCTTTCAAATGGGAGGATTGATCCGAGCACCGGAGGAAAGGCCCTAATAAAAGTGAAGAGAGGTAACTCCACATCAGTAGAAGTTTCATGTTCAAAGAAGAAAGATCAACCTGTTCTCAGTTAACAATTAGATCTGTGGGTTTAGATTTTACATGGGAGTCAATAACACTTTATGCATGATAATGACAAGACCATTAAAGATCAACTTCCTGCCAAACGATGTTGCTATTTTGCTTCAAAAATGTTCAAAAGCAAAATCAATAAGAGCATCAAAACAAGTAGATGCTTTGTTAGTTACTAATGGGACTAATTTGAACATATTTTCATTGAATTCAAGGCTTGTTGCTGCCTATGCAAGTTATGGTGATGTGAAATCTGCAAGTTCAGTCTTTCAAAGAATCCAAAAGCCGAATGTTTTTGCATTGAATTGGATGGTTCTAACCTCTGCATTCAATGGGGAGTATAAAGAAGCAATGGCTTACTTCTGCTCAAAGCGAGTTTCTTTATATGATTGTAATAAGTTCACTTTCTCTTTTGTGTTGAAAGCTTGTGTTGGCTTGTTGGACTAAAATAAAGGAAAAGAGGTGCATTCTGTTGTTAAACAATTGGGTCCGGAAAATGAAGTGTTTGTAGCTAATGCTTTGGTTGATATGTATAGTAAATGTGGATGCGTCTCTTATGCGCGTAAGGTGTTTGATAGAATGATCAACAGAGATGTTGCTTCTTGGAATTCAATGATTTGTGGTTATTGTGGTATTGGAGAGATTAAGAAAGCGCTACGTTTGCTTGAGAGAATGAAGTTAGAGGGATTTGAACCAAATGATTTCACATGGAATGCTATGATAGCTTGTTGTGCTAGGAGAGAAAATAGTGATGAAGCATTTGCATTGCTCTCTAGAATGAAAAGAAAAGGAGTGGCTCCTGATTTGGTCACTTGGAATGAGATGATTTCGGGTTTTGTTCAAAGCCAAAGAGTTTGAGTGGCTTTAAAATTGTTCTGTCACATGTTGAATTCAGGGATTAAACCTAACCTTGTAACTATCACAGGATTCTTACCTGCATGTGGAATGATTGGATCTATCCAAAGAGGTAAAGAAATTCATGGATTGATAAATAGGATGGGGCTTGATATAAATGTTTTTGGTGCTAGTGCTCTTATCGATATGTATTCAAAATGCGGTAGTGTGAAAGATGCCAGGACTGTGTTTGAGACGATTCCAGACAAAAATGTTGCGTCATGGAATGCTATGATTGGAAGCTACGGGAAGCATGGCATGGTGGATGCTTCAATGCAGCTGTTTGAGAGAATGCAGGAACAAGGAATTCAAGCAAATGAAGTCACTTTGGTCTCGGTTCTTTCTGCATGCAGCCATAATGGTTGCGTTGACCAAGGTTTGAAGATCCTTAGTTCCATGGAAGAAAGGTTTCGCATTGAGCCTAACAAAGAGCACTATGCATGTGTAGTTGACATGCTATGTCGTTCTGGGAGGATGGTAGAGGCTTATGAACTAATGAAGAAAATGCCAACAGCAGCCGTAGAGTCCATTGAGTCTATTGTTGCAACTTTCTTCAATGGGTGTATGATCCATGGAAGCAGGGATCTGGCTGAAATGATAGTTGAGGATAGTTTGAGATGGGATTTGAAAGGGCCCGGAGATTTTGCAACACTGACAAATACATATGCTGCCAGTGGAGAATGGAACAAGGTTGAGAACATGTGGAAGGTGGTCAGGAACAAGAATGTCAAGAAGGGACCTGGCTCTAGTTGGGTGGAGCAAACATATAACACATCAGCTTCACAAGCTTAAGTCTTGACCCTGAAACCTGAGTTCTGTCGCATTGTTCGTTCAATATGGCCCATAGACCCATATGCTCAATCAAGAAAATGAGATAGGCTTGACCAGTATTCCAGCTGATTCAGCCCAACTCTTTAGGTTATTCTAGGGCAATCAGTTCCCTGTTCTTATACCAGACAAACTATATTAGCCCTATGTTTTGTTTAGCTTTCTTGTCAGTGTCAGTAGTTTCTCAGACCATAGAATTTTGACAAAGCAGCCAAGAACAGTGGATGAACCACCAGCAGAAAGTTTTCTTTTAATCCTCGCAATCTATAAAATCGATTATCTTCTTCTCCTCACTAAATTAACAATAGAGAGTAACTTGTAAGTAAATTTTGTTAATAAATCAGGAATGAATTTTATAAAAAAAAAAAAGTAATTCATAAATAATTTATATAATTAAAAATAACTCTTGTTTAGGAGAATTTGTTAGTGTGAATGATAAAAAAAAATTTCTCACAATCATAAATTTATTTGATAAATGTTACCCCACGACAATAACTATTTAAAAACATTTAATTAAAGGTAATTTCTCATTAGATGTAAATAGTTTTGATGCTGTCAAGAATTTACTTTTCTACCTTTCTTTTAATTTGTTTATCCTATTTTATGAAAAAAATTATTTTTTTTATAGTGTTACAGTCCGCAACTGTCGTGGACTATAATATCTAAAGACAGATGTAGAAAAAATAGATGTAGTCTAAAGATAGAGAGAGAAGTTAAAGCCAAAATTAAGCTTGAATTTGACATAAGTACAGTAGTATGTTTTTTTTTTTTTTGTTATTAATAATATATTGTTGTTTAAAATTGAGCAAATGCATCCACCCAATTTATGAACAAGTTGTCAAGGGAATGACTTTGAAGATTTTATCTTTATTTAGGACAATCGTTGGCTGTCACCCATTAAATTAAATAATAGATATCAAACTATATTTTGATTCAGACTTGTGTCAGCCATCGTGTAAAAAGAAAACGAAAAAGGAAAAAACCTCATAAGTTGGTGTATCTAATTAGACATGTTGTGTTAATTTAAGGACATATGGTAGGTTGAGAATCGTGCTAAAAGATTTATAACCATTGTTCTTATTCACTTATTAAATAACCAACTTCTACTCTACATTTATTGAGATCGTTCAACAATTACTTATATAAATTATATTAATAAAATCATTGCATTTATTTTCGTCTGACCTAATATCTTTAAACATTTTTTAATTTTTTTATATTTCCATTTAAAATTTTCTAGTGTTTTTTGCAAAAAACTAAAATACTTTAAAAAAAAGAATATGACTACCATATTTTAAAAAAATAAACATAGAATTACATATAGTATAAAAATTCTCTTCTTTAGGAGAAGAAATTTTTTTTTTATCATATGCTTCTCAAATATACTAAAAGAGTCAAATTGAAGTATAATTTAACTGTATTATTCAAATATTTACCTCAACATCAACTTGATCTAACATTTTTAGTGCTCCTGTAGACTGATTAGAAGCACCTAAATAATTGAAGAAATTCTATACCAAAATATCAACCACTGTCACAAAATATAACCATAATACTATAAAATATTCATCAATTTTTGAGATTTATACTGAAATTTATAATATTTATGTATTAAAATACATAAAAGAAAAATAAAAAGATTTGATATTTTTAAAAAAATAGCTAAAAATCACCTAACAAAATCAAATTGTAGAAGGAGGAAGAGGAACAACGGCGAAAAAATTAGAGACAAATAGAGTGAATTCATAATGAAAAATGTTATAAAAACTTCTATTAAAAATAAAAATATTTTAATACTACCAATAATATTTTTGTGATATATGATTTTCTGAAAAAAAAAAATCTTAAAATTAAATTCAAATTATCAACTTTAGGTGGGGATATAAATTTCCCAAAAGGATTAAACAATAGTGGTAATTGAGGAGTAAGGACCAAGTCAAAATAAAAGCTTAAAGAGGTAGACCTAGTGTGGGATAAGATTTTATGACTTAGGGGTAAATTTAGTTTGGTAGATAAGAGTAGTTAAATGACCACCTTTCACTCTCTTTCTTCTCTTCTCTCTATCATTATACTTCAATTTGTTTATTTACTTTTGTTTTATTTTTTTGGTTGCATAAATCTCTATAAAAAAATCCCCAACTAAAAAAAATAAAATAGCAGGATTGAACACAAATTTTGAAAATGTTATATTAAAAAAAAAGGAAGGGAACATAAGTCTTAAAGAGAGCTTAATTTTAAGGGCACAATAATCATTTTAATGCTTAATCTATCAAAAGCACACATATTTTTCTTTTCAAGCTTAGCGATTATAACAAAATTACTTCATTTTCAAGTGAAAATAATCTCCTTTTTTTTTTTAAAGTACATTCATATATCAAATGAAATAAAAACTTTTGGACCAGGTAATCAATAGCTAATGTAAACAAAATTCAAAATTTTTGTTCCCTTATTCACCATCTCTTTAATTTAATTCTTATAAATGTGTTTTATTTTCTTTTGTAAAGAAACCACCGATATTTTTTTGGAATAAGGTTCAATTCGACCCTTAAACTTTTTAGCAATGTTCAAATTGTCCTTTTTTTACTTTTTGGGTCAATTTGCCCCCCGAATTTTGTAATAAAGGTCAAATTGACCCTAAAAATTTAATTTACACCCATAAAAATTACAAAAGCTCCCTGATAGTTTAGTAAGTTAACAAATTAGTCCATACTCTCACAAAAACATTTAGTAAAAAATTTAAATTTTATTTTCTAAAATTATATTTAAACCCTTAGTTTATTTATGGTATATTATATTATTATTTTTAAATTTTAACACATAAATTTAAATTATTTAAATTTATATATTTTAATATATTTATATTTAACTAT
>CATIWM010059701.1:0-11158 GCA_949671775.1 Mallotus repandus
AATGTATTACATAAATAATAGTATAGGAACTCAATGTATATATAAATAATAGTATATGGGCTCAATGTATACATAAATAATAACATTAAGGCTTAATGCAATGCAATAAAATGATAGGAGCTCAATAAAAAAATTGCTATAGTTCAAGAGCTTAAAAATAATTTTTACCCAAAATAAAATGCATGGCCTGCTGTAATCTTAAAATGTTTCTTCCATTGGCTTTGAACTAAATATGTGCTGATTTGCCCTAAAAAAGATATGTGCTCACCATGTTGAATGAATTTTTTTAACTGTCACTTCTTAGGATTCTTCAGGGTCACTACTAGTTAGTTGTCAACGATAGAGGAGAGGAGGACATGTAAAATGAGTCCCACTAACTCCTTAGGATAAAATCTAAAAAAAATTCTTGGTTGGACACTGCAAAAATTTGAATCTGAAACCTTCCTAGGTCTCAGCTTTGACTAGTAGGTCTAAACCTCATCATATGCACTTGTGGAATGGATAAATTACAAAATGAGTAGAAAAACAATCGATGTTGTTTAAACGCCACAACAAATTAATAATATATAAAACCACCAACAACACCAACCGTTAATTTTTTTTGAATTGCATTTAGTTAGCATGTTAGTAGGGGAAGGGAGTAAAGCTATTGTATCCGAGTGAGAGCTATTGAGTCCAAAAAGAACTCAAAGTTGAATACCCGAGAAAATATATTCCTTTTTTAGTGTGGAGAGGAGATCTCAAATCTGAAATCTCTGTCTAACCACCTCACCACCCAAATGAGGCTACAAACACTTAACCTTAATTATTGAAATTGTTGTTAAAAGAAAAAAAAATAGCCATAAAAAATTTTATGTTAACATAATCTTTTAATTATGAATTCATAAAATAAAAAAGATAAATATTGTAAAAAAAATTTCAATATCTAGCAATTCAATGAAAAAATATTTAGATTGTGTTTGAATGTATACATTTAATTTGAAATATTAAATTTCAAATATCAGGATTTCAAATAAGATATAATTAGATATTATTTTAAATTTTTTTCAAATGAACTTTTAAATATATTATGAATTTGTTTGAAACTCTCATTAATATAAATTTATATAATTTAAATTTATTTCCACTTCAACTAACATAATTTGTATGATATTTTTTTTTAATGTAAGGTATAATTAACAGACTAATTTAGGGGCCAAGAAATTAAATAAAATGATTGAGTAGTTTTGTTTTATATTATTTGAGCTGAACTGTCCAACTTTATTATAGCCAATGATTTTATTTTATTTTATTTTTGTTTCTGAAGTATACTTTAGCTTTATGTCTTCTTCAAGTTAGTAGCATAGCATTGTGTGTCGTTCACCTGTTCACGATGAACACACTTAGCATGTCAATGACATACATCTGGATGTTCTTTTTTGCTAATTCATGTACCTTTTCATGATTTAAATTATCGAGTAATTTACACACAAGACAAAAAGTCAAAAGATTAAAACCAAAACAAAAGTGATTAATAAAAATATTAATTATCTACCAAATATATATATATATATATATATATTGCATTTAATGTCTCTAGTATTCAATAGTCACAAGAACTACGATTAATTTAGAGTTCAAATCCGATGAACTCATAAGAAAAGTAAAAACCGTCTCAATATATATTTTCTCTATGTATAAAATTTGAATTCAAAATTTTATTTAAAAAAATTTAAATTTTTTACTACTTGAACCACTAAATGTTGGTTATATATATGTTTGTTGTTAGAATCTTACGATTCACGATTCGAATCTTACAATTCGAGTCGGTTCACCTCAAATTCGATGCGAATCTATAGGTGAATCGAAAATATATAAGAATCGATTCCAAATCTTACGAGTCAATAGTGAATTATAAGAATCAATTATACGAATCTACAATTCTCAACAACTCTTGTCTATTGAATAAAATAAATTTTATTTAAAATATATAATTACAAAATAGAAAAAGTCACAATTTTTCAATTAAATCACTTAAAAGTTGAAAAACCTTTAATAAAAATACAAACCTAATTTGTTCTTTTTTAAGTGTTTCCTGAACTTAACGAGGTTGTCAAACATAATTAACTTCATAAATTTTTTTATAATTTTTTTTTTAATTTGGAAGACTAGCAACATTAACTTAGATTTTTATTTTTTTTTTTTATTGATTTGTATCTTTCATACTAACTATTTGTTTCTAGTTTTATATAGTGTTTATGAGGTAAAAAACCTAGTAATATATTTATAATATTAACTTTTATATTTAACTTTCTTCTTTACCTATATATATATGATGACTAATGTAAATTATATTATTTCTATTATATTTAATATATTATATTATTAAAAAAATTTAATAATGAGTAATCTCAAGTAATATATATTAAAATTAAATAATACATTATTTAAAATATATTTTTTATATGAAATATATTATTTTTTTAATTAATATTATTAATATGAACTGAATTTTACAATTCGATTCGATTGTTGGTTGTTGATTCACAAATTCAAGATTTCGATTCTCTATTCGAATCTCGATTTCACTACTATGATATATATATATATAACCATGTTGCATGGTTAAAACTGTATCTTATGACACACACTTATGCATGCGTGTATGGGTGTGTAAAGAATTTTCTTTTTCATTCCATATCTTTAAAAATAGTTGTATATGATTATCTATATATAAACACTAATTAAATGTTATCAAATTTTTGTCTTTTTAATTTTATTTTAGTGATCAAAATTCAAATTCTAAAACTTTTATAAAATTTTTATTTACTCTAAATATATTAGATCCAATATAATTGATCAATAAAAATAGATATGTGTATACAAGTCACAATTCTAATTATTGAATCAATATACCTGAATGATAAAAAAATTTCAAAAGAAAAATAATTACTATATTGGACATTTTTTTTCTTAAAATGTTAATGTTTTACTAACTAATTTTTTACAAGTAATTTTAATATTTTTCATATATATATATATATATATATATATATATATATGAGGTCATATGACCTAAATATCAATGGATTGCATCATAGAGAGTAATTCTCTTTTTTAAATTGACAGCAGTAGGGATCAAATTCTACAACTCAAAATGCCCCTAAAGAGAAGTTATAACTTGACTACTTTATCACTAACATATTTTTTCTTATATTAATTCAGTGCATTTATAAGTAAATTTTTTTTTGTCTGAGCATGAGATATCTTGGAAGGATCCCAATTGTGGAAGGAGCTTTTAAATCTGTACCACATCTAAACTAATCCACGCTCGTAACTGTTCAGCCTAGTAAGGGTTAAATTTTAGAATAAACTTTACCAGAACTAAATTCTGATTCCTAAAAAAAAAAAAAAAAAAAAAAAAAAAAAAAGGGGAAATACCTTCCTTCACTTCACCAATTATATTAAATCTTGTAGGTCCAAAAACTTGATCTTTAAATCAGACAAAACCAACCCATATATATCTATAATATATTTGCAGTCCAGTTCCTATGATCGAGTCTTGTAATATAATATAAATAGTACGTGTAGATCATCTAGCCACGCCAATATACGTGAGCAAAGGTCTCTTTCTTTTGTATATCTTCCTCTGAAACTCCCTCTCTTCTTCTCAAATGAAGCTTCAGGCCATGGAGTTTGCCTTTGGCAAACAGTATTATAAGCTACAAAAGACACCAATAATAGCCATAGTCCTTGTAACCTTTACCCTATTTCTCACACTCATTCCTCTATGTTACCCTTTACTGGGGTACCCTCTATATTTACTGGAAAATTATTCTACGTCACCCTCCTCCTCCTCCTCTTCTTCTTCTTCTTCTTCTTCTTCTTCAGATGATTCTAAATTGGGTCATGGCTTGTTAGTGAGTACTGATGATCATGATTATGATAAGAAATGTGATATATTCTCTGGGGAATGGGTACCAAACCCTGAAGCTCCATACTACACAAACACAACATGTTGGGCCATTCATGAGCATCAAAATTGCATGAAATATGGAAGACCTGATAGTGAGTTCTTGAAATGGAAATGGAAACCAGATGGGTGTGAGCTACCTGTTTTTAATCCCGCTGAGTTCTTGGAAATTGTTAGAGGCAAGTCAATGGCCTTCGTTGGTGACTCTGTTGCCAGGAATCAAATGCAGTCCTTGATATGCCTCCTTTCCAGGGTAAGCCTCCCTTTAACCTTTTTTTTTAAAGGAAATGATCTCCTATTTTTAACATTTAACTTTAGTTCAGATGCCTTTAAATTAAAATAAAAAAAAAATTAACCGACATCCCAATCTAAGCCTTATAATTATATATTATTTAATAAAGAGGAAATTACTGTTTTTTTTTATTTTGCTAAAATATATTACATTTAATAATTAAATTTATGATCATTTATTTTATATTTATCAATAAAAATAAGATATATATTTATGTATTATAAATATAACCGTTAGATATAATACATGCCAACAATAAATTTTTTTTATATGCTTTTGAACAAGTCTGTCCTTATGATCAAACTAGAAAATTTTTTGAATGATGTGATCAAAACCTGAATTGGTCACAACTAAATTGTATTAATTAATTTTTTTATTCTAATTATGTGTTTCTTTCAAGTGTAAGGAATAGGTAAAGTTTGACAAATGATAAAAATAGATATAAAAAAAATATTCGATAGGGTTGATGAATATATATATATATATATATATATATATATATATGATTTCTAGTAATCTAATTAATGGTCCAACATTTATCTTGTACTATGAATTCAACATTCAAATTATTGTAAAACTATTTCCTTAAAATTTTTGAAAACGAAAAATAATTACAAATCCATCTCCTTTATTTTTTTTACAATTTCTTTAAAGTATTTACAATTTTTTTTTTGAAGACACTGAAATCTTACATTCGAGTATACATAATCAGTGTCTTTTCTACAATGCCTTAATTCACATCATGTAATTGAACTAATTAATTATTTATGATTTGCAAAAAGTTAGTTGACCTAAGGCATTATTATGTAATATATTAGGTAAATTAAAGATGCCATTATACACTTCACCTTTCTAAAGTTGTTGGCATGTTAGATTCTTCTCAATCACAATCGTGGCAACAAATATCATTTTGCCTATATGTATATATAATCACATAATTTTTATACAATTAATTTATCTTAATGATTAGGATAGACAACGTGTGGTATATATGCAATTAGCCATGCACGAGATAGGCAGGATTTATTGTATATAGTGATTAATTTCGCACTTGCAATAATTAATATTTGAAAAGAAATTAAGTACATAATGGCATTTAATTTTTGTGGGTCTAAACTAATAATAATCATAATAATATATATGAAAATATTCTGCTGAAATATTAAATTATTTATTAGTGTCAATTAGTTCTCTCAAGGATTAGAAACCTACACATAAAATGTCTTTTTATTAGTTTTGAGTAAGAAATTGACTTGCAACTAATTTAGAATGGTAACTTAAATAGAGGGATGGCAACATTTCATTTTCATATTTATTAAAATGAAAAATTGGGTGTAATTTATTAGTTATGTATTGAAGTGTGTATATCAAAATGAGTTTAAAAAAGTAACTGATTAAATTAGTCCTTTTCAAATAGTTTCTTGACATTTCAACCAATATGAGTGAAGTGTATAGCTAAGTAATTTGCATATGAGATTACAGCTGCCAACTTGCTGACGTAAAGAAGTTAATTCTATACTTATAATATTAATTTGACATCAAATTAAGTGAACTTATGACAAGAACTCCAATCTATATAACAGCTAACTTTGACTAGGTAATGAGAAGCTTCCCATAATTGTATATCCAAACACTTCACATATACTTCTCTATATGGAATTTGGTGGCCAGACCCTCTAATTAACCACTAGAGTCTTGATTATCACAATTCATAAATAAATAAAACTAATACACTCCAGCTTGGCATAAACAAACGAGTTAAGAAAATAATTAATTGAGAGACTTTTGTCATGTACCCTTGTAATCCTATTTAAGTTGAAATGGATTAGTCACAGTCCAACAGACTCTAATTACCACTCTAATTACCAGTGATCTAAAAAAAGCATCAAATGTAAAATCATCCTACCCCAATTAAAATAAATAAATAACTACATGAACATATAACCATTATCTGATTAAATCCCTTAAAAAATTTATGAAACTTTAATTTCAGGTGGAATATCCAATTGATGTTTCATACACAGAAGACGAGCAATTCAAACGCTGGAGGTACCCATCATACAATTTCACCTTGGCCACATTTTGGTCACCCTATTTAGTTAAGGTAGATGAAGCAAACACCAATGGACCAACACACACTGGCCTATTCAATCTCTACCTTGATGAATTTAATGAAGAATGGACAACCCAGATCAACGAATTCGATTACTTGATCATCAGTGCCGGCCATTGGTTCTTTCGTTCGAGTATGTACTACGAAAATCATCAGATTAGCGGATGCAGATACTGCCTTCTGGACAATGTGACTGACTTGCCAATGTCTTATGGCTATAGAAAGGCATTTAGAACTGCCTTTAGAGCTATTAATAGTTTAGAGAACTACAAGGGCATAACATTCCTTAGGACATTTGCACCTTCACACTTTGAAAATGGGGAGTGGAATAAAGGGGGTAATTGTTTGAGGACAAGACCTTTTAGGAGCCATGAGGCTAAATTAGAGGGTATAAATTTAGATCTTTATATGGTACAATTGGAGGAATTTAAGAGTGCTGAAGTGGAAGGGAAGAAAAGGGGATTGAGATTTAGGCTACTTGACGCAACACAAGCAATGTTGTTGAGGCCAGATGGTCACCCTAGTAGATATGGGCATTGGCCAAATGCAAATGTTACATTGTATAATGATTGTGTTCATTGGTGCTTGCCTGGACCTATTGACACTTGGAGTGATTTCTTGCTCGAGATGTTGAAGATGGAATTAGGTGATCAAGATCATAATAAGATAACATCAACATATGATCAAGATCATACAATGCTTCATTCAAGCGATTATAGAAAAATTAAGTTCAGATAATTAAATTCTTTTTTTTTTTTGTTTCTATTTTTTTAGAATATTAAATATTTAATTAATTGCTTAGTGGCCAATTATTATGGTACTTTATTTGGTTTTGCTTTGCAAATCTTGCTTAATGTTGTTAATAAATAGAGGTACCTAATCATTGTGAAAAGTAGATGTTCATCAATAACAAAAAAAAAAAAAAAATTGTTCATTATTTTATAGTTTTTCCCTATGTCTTTGACAATGAATATGATTAATACAATATTATTTGGCTCTAAGCTAAATCAAGTGTAGTTGTTACAACATTATGTAATAATATAGAAACCTTTATCAATTTAAGTTGGTGCTTTTATAGGTTTGAATTCCTACCCTTAAACTAAACTTTACTTTATTAAATTTTTAGCAGCAAACAAAATAAAAGAGTTCATGTAATAATTAATGCCAATAGAAGTTGCTACCACTATTCACTCTTTTTTGCTTTTCTAAAGAAAAAGAGAATAGAGTGCCTCCTAATTGATTTACATCTTTTTTTTTTCGTGCTCTATGCTGCTTCAATTGTTTTTTTCTTAATTAGTTTTATTAGTTGAACTGCCTAAAACTAAATGTAAACTTGTAATAATGTAGCGGCTGTGCAAATAATTTTATTGCACAGAAGGTTGAGTACTATAGGTGGCAAAAGTCCCTTATCATATAAAAAATAATTTTAGTGCTAATATTTTAATCTAATTATGAAAAATTCATAGTACTCCATGACTTCTTTTACTTTTTCCTCTTTAACATATTTTTTTATTAATAAAAAATTTAAATAATTTAAGTTTTATAAATCGATAATGGCAGAAATCAAATTATATATTTTAAAATACTACTGAAAAAAAGTTATCATTAAACCACTCTTCCAGTGCTATCTTTGATAGTTCTCATCATTTATGTCATACTTTAACATGATTTACTTAGCATACTTCTTCATTCATACTTTAACATGATTTACTTAGCATAATAACATCGTTTATGTCATAGCTTAGTTGATCACAGAATTAAAAATGCCATACCTGAATTTAACATTAGGTCCTATTCCCATTCTTATTCCAAAATATTATTTTATAATTATATAACTATTTACAATATTTATCATTAATTTATTTTCTAAATATAAAAGATAAAAATATTTATTATTCTTCAAACGATTATTATATACTCCATACATTCACATTATTGTTTTTACCATGGCTCAAGTTATCAATCATATAACCATGCCAATAAATAAGAATTATTTGCCTAATTGATAATCCAAAAAGATTATATTCATATTCATATACCTTTAATTACCTTTATATTCATATTCTTTCCTTTTTTTTTTCTTTCTGTACTCTTTCTAAAAAATTATTATTTTCAACCACCACCGATCACTTTTTAAATCAACGGTGGTTCCTTATTATCTCTTTATATTTTATTTACTTTCTTTTATTTTTATTTAATAAATAAAAATTCTAATATCTTATTTGTTATTTTTTGTTAAATTTTTCTTTATGATATTTTTATCTTTTATGACATGATATTCTTTTATGAATTTCTTATATCTCTCTATCATGAAAATTCTTTGATATTTCTACAATTAAAATCATTTAAAAACTAAAAATTCGATTTATAGCTAATCAAAATCATAAAAGAAATTAATCTTTCAACATAATTGAAAGAATAACAACAAAAAAACTTCATGATAATAAAATTTTATTTTGGTACTTTATATATCAAAACTAATTTCTAATCTTTAATGAATGAATGAACATCTTTTTCTTAAAAAAATTATATTCATATATATATATATATATATATATGTAGTACAATTAAGGTTATGTTTAATTATATTAATATAAGCTCTCTTGAAAATTGAATAAGATAGACCATGCATAAGCATGAGACAGGTACGTAGAATTTAATTGCATATTGTGATATTTCTTGCTTGGGACAAATGAATGATTGAAAACGAATAGCTATAAAAATGAAATAATTAATTATTTTACAAATAATATATGCCGACACAAAATGTCCTTTTTTTTTTTTGAAAATCACAAAATGTCTTTTTAATTGCCACTAATTTCGTTAGGAAACTGACTTGCATGTTGCAACTTGTTAGCAATGAATTTGGAATAGATGAATGGCAGGAACCACTCATTTTCATATTCATAAATTGAAATAATTAAAAAAGTGCCTTTAGTTTTTAGCAATTTTAATTTGTGCTTTCTAATTGTAGTTTACCGGCCAAATTGGCATTTCTGTTAATCACACTTCACTTTTAAGATTTTGAATTATCATTACTTTTTTTAAGAAAAAAAAAATTACTCTTTCTGTCTCAAATCTTTAAAATTATCTATTTTTTCGTCCATCTCAAATTACAGGTTACCGTTTTTCTTTAGAAAAATGATAGTTAATTAATTACCGATAACTCTCAATTTAATATGCATTTTTATCTGAACCATCTGACTGTCAAACACTAAACAATCAAATAATCTTTACTCAAACTCTCTTAAACACACTACAACTCTTATAACTTAAACTTTAATATTTGAATTGCTTGCTTGATGATTACAATGCAGGGAAGAAGGGGTATTTATACTAACCTCAAATTAACACAAACCACAAAATATGCTTATAAATAAATTAATACAAAATATTTAAAACCACACACATTAAATTTAACACCTAACACCAATTATCATACCTCTTTTTAATTTTAACCACAACTTTTCCTCTTTTAATTAAAACCACATATATGAAACAAGTTTAATTATTCAACATCCCCCTTTAAACTTGTTTTATAAGACCAAGTGTATTTCTCAATCTGATAAAGTCTTCTTTCTTTAATGGCTTGGTGAAGACGTATGCGATTTGATCTTGAGACTTCACATATTCCAATTTCGCATCTTGCTTCATAATGCATTCTCTTATGTAATGATATAGAGTATCGATGTGTTTGCTCCGATCATGATACGCTGAATTCTTGGCTAAAGCTATTGCTGACTTGTTGTCGATACGAATCTCTGTTGGTTCCACTTGTGACATGTTCAATTCCTTCAACAAATTCCGGAGCTAAATTGCATGACTAACACACGTTGTAGCAGCAACATACTCAGCTTCACATGTTGAGAGAGTGAAAATTGGTTGCTTCTTTGACATCCAAGTGAAAGCAATGTCTCCTAGGAAAAACACAAAACCAGTTATGCTTTTTCGATCATCGCTATCTCCGGCCCAATCACTATCACTATATCCAACGAGCTTGTAGTCATCAGAAACTGAATAATATAAGCCAAAATCTATTGTACCTTTGAGGTAGCGAAGAATTCTCTTTGCAGCCTTGAAATGAGTGGTTGTTGGAGTCTCCATGTAATGGCTCACAAGTCCTGTTGTGTAGAGCATGTCGGGCCTTGTACAAGTTAGATATCACAAACATCCAACTAGACTTTTGAAAAATGTTGGATCAATCTTTTTTGCTTCATCATCTTAGAACAACTTGATTCCGCACTCCAATGGTGTGCTTATTGGGTTGCAATCATCCGTTTTAAATTTCTTGAGGATCTCTTTTGTATAGCTTTCTTGTGAGATAAAAATTCCATCTTCCTTTTGCTTAACTTCAATGCCGAGGTAGTATGCCATCAATCCAATATTCGTCATCTCGAACTCCATTGTCATTTCTTTTTTGAAATCTTTGAACATGCTAGGGTTGCTTCTGGTGAAGATCAAATCATCCACATATAGGCACAAGATCAAGACATCTCCATCTTTGATTTTGAAATAGAGGGCATGTTCATATGGACATTTGATAAACCCATTATATTGAAGATACTTGTTAATTCTGCTATTCCATGCTCTGGGTGTTTGCTTCAACCCATAAAGAGCCTTCTTCAACTTCAGAACTTTAGATTCTTGTCCTTTGACTTCATAGCCTGGTGGTTGCTGAATGTAGACTTCATCTTCAAGAACTCCATTTACAAAGGCAGACTTTACATCCATCTGGTGAATCTTCCACCTATTTTGAGCTGCTAAAGAAATAATCAGTCTCATAATCTCTAAGCGTACAACA
>CATIWM010059773.1:0-19821 GCA_949671775.1 Mallotus repandus
GGGAGAAATAGTTTGTTAAAGAACTTAATAAATCTAGGTTATTCATTAGACCACGAGAGTAGGCTAAGTTTAATCTAGATATGCCTGAGTGACTTTGAGAGAAGCCTCAGGAACAACAGAATAAGCTACCCTTGATTGAAATAAATAGATTGTCTAGATTGAATCCTGTAATCCGAGTAAGTGCCTGGCGAGCGAATTCCAAGCTCTAGTCTTTAATTCTGATTTTTCTTTTTAGTAAATTTTATAGTTTTATCTTATCTTTAACTCAATATTCACCATTAATCATCGATTATATTATCTCATAGAATACATAGCCATAATTAGTGCTAGAAATTACTCCTTCCTTGTGGGAACGATACTCTACTTATCATTATATTACTTGTTCGATCCGTACACATGCGAAAGT
This sequence comes from Mallotus repandus, assembly GCA_949671775.1. Classification (NCBI taxonomy): domain Eukaryota; kingdom Viridiplantae; phylum Streptophyta; class Magnoliopsida; order Malpighiales; family Euphorbiaceae; genus Mallotus; species Mallotus repandus. The sequence continues at coordinate 407 of CATIWM010059773.1, forward strand.
CGCCTGACAAAATGCATAGTCCAGAGAGAAAACCAATGAGTTAGAATTTATTAAGATGATAATGGAGGTGGTTTAAGGAGGAGTAAAAGAAGAAAAATAAGAAGAAGAAGAAATAGAAGTTGATGTAACAAAAAAATAAGATGATGTGAATTAAATAGATGACATGCAAGTAGAGGTGTAAAAAAATAAAATTTTTATGATACATTAGTTTATTCTATCAAAGTTAATAGAATAGTAATAACATGAAGATTTTTAAATTTTTTATAGAAATTAATTGTTAAAAAAATTTGCTTTTAGCACTTAATTATGAAAAACGCATAACTCATAGGAACGTAAATGTCATTATCCATATTAATTAAAGAGTTTAATTAAATAATTAAAGCAATTGAATTATGTTTGTGCATGTATAGGGATCTAGCATATATTGAAATCTAATTCAAAGATTATGACTATATATTCAAGCATTTAAATATTGATATAGACTTGATTTAATATAAGATATTAAGTTTAAGGACCAAACCAATATTTGCCTCCAATAGTGGCATATGTATAGGCCATGAGATGGACCATAATAATATGTCATAATGGATGAAATATGGGCTTTGATCTTTTAATTAATTTAGTAGAGATGGGCCTTATCTAAAAGTTAAATAAGTCAAACACATTACCCTAACTCATTAAGAGTTAATGAAGTCAAAGGCTAATGTTATCCTTGTTACTAAACAAACCCTACTAACTAAAAGGTAGGCCACCTAAACTTTTGCTTTTACATGCAAGAGTTTGCATATGTGCCATATAAGCATAAGCTTTACATGCAAAATGGTTATGCATGATTTATACATAAACTTTATTTTTTTACCAAATAGTGAGTGAGAAATATATATAAGAAAAACATCTTAAGTGTTAAGTTAGTCTTCTTCTTCATCTCCATTCCATTATGTAGAAAGTGACTATTAACATAAGAGTTGTGATCATCACATAAAGTCAAATCCATCCTTTCATTATTTCTTGAGTTGTATAAGAGTTGTACAACTTCATTTGCTTCCTCATTCATCCATTTGAGGTTTCTTAAGGTCCTTCACATTTAAACTTCAAAAGGATTTCTAATAAGTTACTTGGGTCACCAAAGGAGGGGCTTGAGGGCAGATTTCTATTGAGCTTAAAGTAATCTTTTGTGTAGTTTGTGTCTTTCAAGATAAAGGCTTCATATTTAAAAAGTATTGAGCTAGTGGATTCACATCAACCTCAACACAAAACTTGTCACATGTGCTACCGACATTAGGTAAGTTATTCATACTCTAAATGTAATAAATTATTCAATACTTAAATGTAATATTGAAAAGATCCTAGAGGGGGTAAATAGGTCTATTGAAAATTAAAAAAAGATTAATAAGGATCAAGTATAAACGAAAGAAATTAAAAAGAAGATACATTCAAACACTTGATTTAAGGAGTTTGATTTTGTAAAAACTTACATCTCCACCTAACTTATCCCTAAGTTAGGATTTAGCAAACCCTTAACCAATATATTCACTCTTTAGATTGATTACAATAGAGTTTTTGAGACTAAACTTAAGCATTTACAATTAAACTTTTCTTATGGCTTATACTTGAACCAATTTCTCTAGACTTAGTTCCTCATTTCCCTTTTACAACCCAAAAACAGATGAAGAAGAATTTAATATAAAACACAACCCACACTCAAAGGTTTAAAAGAATAAGCAAGAGAAATTAGAAGAATGCTTTTTAAAAGAATTTAATTGCTCAACTACTCATCTAACCTTATAAATGAGGTTTTGAGAGATGTACTTATAGTTGAGGAAAAAAAATAATTATTGGAGAGTTACATCTCCTTCCTCAAGCTTTACCATCTCCATTAAATGCATAAATAACTTTTTTGCAAAGTTGAGCTTGGTTACAATCATGATATCCCCCATCATGATCATAATCATTGAAGAAACTAGACATTAGAGCCTTTCTATAACTATTATGGGGCTGACAGTTGGATCGTGACTATGGTCATGATCATGATATAGAACCGTAAGGGTAATTGTATCTTCAGCCTTCATTACCTTCCTTTGAGTCATGCTCGTGAGATTGGCTGGTGACCTACATCATGATTATGATCATGATCGTGATTAGGATCATAAGGGTCATTGGATGAAAACCTTTGTTGAGCTTTAAATAGTTACGATCATGATTATGGCTTGTCATGCTCATGATCGACTCCTCACAATCGTGACATGGATCGTGAGGGTCACTGGATGAATTTTCAACTCTCACAGTCTTGATCAATTTAACCACGATCATAATCACCATCTCATGAACACAGCCATAGTCATGACACTAACCATAAGGGTCACTTTGACCTTTCTTTATTAAGGCTTTTTGGCATGGTTGTGCTTGTAGGGATGCTCACGATTGTGATAGGGATTGTGAGAATCACTTTCATGATGCTATACTTCAAGTTTCCATTTGTGCTTAACTTACACACACTTGAAATAAACACATTAGTTGCATAAAATTGAGTTTATTACCATAAAAAATAAGGTAGATTAGCCCTTAACCATGCAAATGGCTAACAATCTCCCCCTTTTTAATTTTGACCAACAATTTTAAGTTAGATTAAAAAAATAATGATGCAAGAGTGTGTGTATGTAATGCTCCCCCTTAATGTATGCATGGGAAGTATAAGTGGTACTCCTCTTTAATCAATGCATAAGTCAAAGAGGGTCTTGAAGTTTAAAGGCTCAATTTAGAATTTAAAATTTTTGAGTGATTTTGAAACACTAAATAATCATAATTTTTAATCAATATTTCAAGATATTAGAACATTAAAAGGCACTATTAATAGGCTTAATTAATGAGTGAATATTCAACATTTAAGATAAATAAATATTACACGTTTAATGTAAGCATATTAAGCATATTAAAGATATCTAATCACTTAAAAATAACCTTCTTCTCCCCCTTTTGTCAAAATGCAGAAAGGAAAAAAGAGAGAGCATAAGTAAGAAAAATAAACACAAAATATAAATATTTTATTAAAGAAGAGATGAGTACATGAAGTCCAAGGATAGTACATGATTACTTGAAACATGAAAACATAAAATCTTAAGAACATAAAATTAAAAAGCATAAAAAATATAAAAATATAGAAAAATAGAAATGTGAAAACATGAAAAAAAAAAGCTAAGATTGAGAAGGGTCATCATCTCCTTCTTGTGGAGGTGGAGGAGGATGAGAGAAAGGAGCCCATTGACATTCATATCTTTATCTCTTATAAAGGTAATGAGCATCATATTGAAGGTGGGTCATATAAGAGTCAACTTGATCAAATTGGGCATTGAAGTTTGATTCCATCAAGGAAATTCAATCAAATAATTATCTGACCCATTAAGATTCATCCATAAGACCTTGTGCCCCACTGAATGGGCCTTCATTTCTTACTCTTTTTCTTTGAGTATGTGGAGGCTCTTGGATGCTTTGAGTGTTGAGTTCCTCCACTTCATCCCCTTGCTCTTATAATTACTTAAGTAGGAGAGTTATATTATGGATGACATTACTACACGGTTTAGAAAGCACTTGTGTATGTGATATAAGTGAACGTATATGAAAAAGCTATCGTAAAGTTTTTAATTATTTGTTTTGTCATCAATCATGATGGCCTAATCATTGCAAGGGGCCCCACCAAGTGAGATTAAGACTAGCACTTTATATAGGTTGGGAAAAACCCCTTGTATAGCCAAACATGCATGCAACCAATAGAAGGAAATGAATAAGGGCCGACTTCTCCCTCTTGAGCTACCGGCTCTAAGTTACTAGCCCACAAATTTCCACACTCAATAATTATTCACCCTCTTGAATAGCTAGGAGTTTTTTTTATGAAAGTTTCGTAAAAAATGATTAATGGAATGGATTCAAGGGAAGAAAGATTTATTTAAAAGTGTTGGGCAATTTTAGTGATGATGCCTCCAATGCAAATTGAACCATTGTAAAAATATTCTTAGAGTAAGGGGCTCATTGTCTATAATGCAATGAAGGATGAATAGATCATCAAATGAGAGGGCTTTATCGCTTTTACCTCTAGCATTAATGGTGTAGGTAAGAAAATAGCGGATGTACCAAAGGGATTTGAGTTTAAAAAGTAGGTTTTGGTATGTCCGGCAATGAAAGAGGTGACTAGAAGGCTACAATATAGCACCAAAAAAGAGTGAGGAAGCCAAGTAGAGAGAGTTTGTACATGCCCCTCTTATTGAAACCCAAAAAGAGTGTACGACTCTAAAGATGTTTTGAATTTATCCCTACCTCCAAATTTAAATTTCGTGCTATAGTAGGGTTTGTTGTCATTAAAAGTAGTGGTTCTAAGTGTGAAGGATAAAAAAATTTGATGACAAGAAAATGATAGGTGGAAAAATTAGTTAAAGCAAGAATAAATAAACTAACTTTTTTCAAGAAAGGACTTCACTTCTTGATCGTATTTGAGTCCCTCAAGTGTGCTTTTGGACATAAACTGAGAGGGGATGATAGTCCTTTTTAAAATGTGGTGGTTCTCTTCTTAATTTCATTAGGATTATAAGAGAAAGGAGGATGAGATTTCTTTAATTGTTCATTAGTGGCTCTCCTTACGGAGTTACCTTGAGAATAAGTATGAGGCTTCTTGGGGGCCATGGTGAGAGTAAAAGAGAAGAACTTGAATAGGGAAGAGCTTGAAAACTTTAAAGAGAATTTATAGAGAATAAAAGGTAGAATAGTGCAAAAGTAAAGAAATAAAAGAAAATAGATGAGTATTTATAGAGAAAATTGTGAGAAAACAACCCTAGGATGTATTCTTAGGGATTTGAAACTTGGAAAATCATTTTTGGTTTGAATTAAAGTTTCTCTTCACAATTAGGATATCACTGTCATGACTAACATCATGATTGGGACCGTGATCTTAAGCGTCTCTATGTTAGAGGCAAACAAGTGTCACAAACTAAAATGTCACCGGTAACGATCATGAAGAAAAAAATAGTTTGGTTGCTGAACTTTAAAAAATCATAATTGGGTCCATAAAAGTTTTGGAAATTACATAATTTTTCCCTTCCAAGACTAAATTGACATACTTGAAAACTTTAAAAAAGAGACAATTTTAACTTAAAAATCAAATAGTTTTATATCATGCAAAATGAACTAAGTTCCTTAGACATATTAATGTATGCAAGTTCATTTGTAAATTAGATAAATTATTCTTTTTGATTTATCAATAATATGCTTGAGTATTAAGTAATTTAAAGCATGAGTAGTTCAATTAATCAATTCAACCATTGAAGCATATCAAGAATGTAACCATTTCAAACTAGAACCATTAAGCATGTTAAGCTCATGAATAATAACGTTATGCCTTTCCTCATTAAGAGGTTTTATGAAAATATCAATAAGTTGATGATTTGTATCAACAAATTCAAGTGTAATGTCACCATAATGAGTGTGATAACATAAAAAATGATCTCTAATGTTAATGTGCTTAGTTCTAGAATGTTGGATAGGATTCTTATTAAGGTTTATAAAACTTATATTGTCACATTTGATTGGAATGTGATCAACATCTATGCCAAAGTCCTTAAGTTATTATTTTTTCCATAAGACTTCTGCAATAACAACTAGCTACCATATATTCGGCTTTGGTTGTGAACAAGGCAATTGAAACTTATTTCTTATTAAACCAAGAAGCAAAACAATGTCCTAAGAATTAACAAGTTTTAAAAGTGCTTTTTCTATGTAGTAAACTATTGGCAAAGTCTGCATCCAAAAAACTAATTAGGTCAAAGGTTAAACTCCTAGGATACCAAAGTCCTAAATGCAATGTGCATATGAGGTACTTAAAAATTCTCTTAATGGCATTCAAATGAGATTATTTAGGAAACAATTGAAACCTAGCATATAAGTATGTTGCAAATATAATATTCGATCTATTTATGGTAAGTAAAGAAGAGATCTAATCATACCTCTATAATGCATTTCATCAACTGGCTTTTCATTTTCATCATTTGAAAGTTTAGGTGCTATGCTCATGGGGGTCTTGCTAGCTTTAACTCCCTTTCTCCAAACTTCTTAAGGATGTCTCTTATGTATTTGGCTTGATTGATGAAGATCCCATCCTTGCATTGCTTGATTTGAAGTTCAAAAAAGAACTTGAGCTCACCGATTATGCTTATCTCAAATTTTCCTTGCATTAAAATTGAAAAATTCTCACATAAGCAATGATTGGTAATATCAAACATAATATCATCAATATAGATTTGCACAATGATCTAGTCATTACTGGATTTCTTTATGAAAAGAGTTATGTTAACTTTTCTGTTAGAGAATCCCTTTTCTGATTGAAAGTTGCTCAACCTTTCATACCAAACTCTAAGAGCTTGTTTCAATCCATATAATGCCTTAGAAAATTTAAAAACATGATTAGGAAACTCATGAATTTCAAAACCTGGAGGTTACTCAACATATCCTCCTATTGAATAAAACCATTTAACAAAGCAATTTTGAAATCCATTTGAAAAAATTTAAAATCCATGAAAGATGCAAATGCAAGTAAAATCCTCTAACCATACAATTGAGGCAAATGTGTCATCATAATCAATGTCTTCCTCTTGATTATAACCTTTGGTCACTAACCTACCCTTATTCATAGTGATGACACCTTTTTCATTTAATTTATTTCTATATACTCGCTTGGTACCAATAATAGGATGGTTCTTTGGTCTAGGAACTAAGCTCCAAACCTTGCTTCTCTTAAATTGATTGAGTTCTTCTTGCATAGCAAGAACCTAAACGAAAGTTAAGTTCACTAAAAGTTTAAGATGAGATCTAGTGGATCGTCCTTCTTGAATTGTTCATCACAAGGGGTAACTTAGCATCTTAAACTTTTGATGATGCCAGTATAATGGTTCAAAAGGGGTACTTAGCATCAAAAGGGGTCTTTCTTAAATGCCAATATAATGGTTCAAAAAGGGTACTTAGCATCTTTTGGATGGTCACTATCTAAAAGTTTAAGATGTTAAGTTACCCCTTTGATGTGTCACCAAGATCTTTTGGATGGTCCTTCTTGAATTTCCAATCCTTCGGTGGCTCCTCCTTTAAAGTTTCTTAAGGCACCACCTTATCCTCTTCCTTGTTAGGATCTTCTATCTCCAAAGGCTAGTGGCATCACCATCATGAAGGTTCATACCCAAGAAGTTATCTACAACGTCATTAACATAAGTAAGATCCTTTCTCCAATCAAGTGGGTTAGATTTATAAAAAACAACATGCATAGACTCTTCTACCACTAGTGTTCTCTTATTAAAGACTCTATATGCTTTGCTAGAAGTGGAATACCCTAAAATTATGCCTTCATCAGGTTTAAAGTCAAATTTTCTAAGGGGAATATAAAGTATTTGCAACCGAACACTCTTAGATATGAAATATTAGGTTTTCTATTATTCCATAGCTCATAAGAGATTTTTTCAAAAATTGGTCTTTTGAAAACTCTATTAGAAATGTAATAAGCGGTATTAATGGCCTTCGCCCAAAAGTATAGTGGTAACTTATACTCATGGAGCATAGTTCTATCCATTTCCACCAAAGTTCTTTTCTTCTTCTTAACTACTTCATTTTGTTAAGTTTTTTTAGGGGAAGAATAGATGTGGGAAACACCATTTATATCACAAAAAATTTTAAAAAAACTTATTTTCAAATTTCATTTCGTGATCACTTATATTAGTTGAAATACAAAAACTTTTTTCTTTTTTAACTCTTTTTGCAAAGCTTTGGAAAGCTTAAAAGCATCATTTTTATGAGCTAAGAAACAAACCCAAGTAAATTTAAAATAGTCATCAACAATTATAAATGTATAATGCATTCCACCTAAACTAGCAACTCTAATAGGACCAAACAAGTCCATATGAATGATTTCAAATGGTCTAGAAGTGGACACCCTAGTTTTATTCCCTTTTTGGCAAGTATCACTAATCTTGTCCCTAATGAACTTTAGTTTAGGAAAGCCATTCACAAGTTCACATTTACGAAGATCATCCTGTGAGCGGCTTCTTTTCCATTTTTTTGGTTAAATGGAGTGATTCCGAGGGACATGGCAACTTTGCCGAATAGGACATCTGTTCCGTTTACAGGACATGGACAAATGTTTGGTCTTAGGGGGATGCGAGCTACTTTTAAGTTTGGAGTTGCCACCTGGTTTTTAGAAAACCAGGAAAGGATGAAAGGGATGGCATCGGGTCATTTAACGAGTATTATCCCCAGCAGAGATTCTGAGCCAGGAAGATCTTATCTACTTTTTTACTGTTCTCATTTTAATACTCAATATATGGCTACCGCAACACCCTAGCTTCGATAATGACAGTTGATATAAATGCATTCACACAAGCGCGTTGATAATAACAAAAAGTATGAGAAATTCAGCACAATTATTTACTAAGCATTCCTAGTAAATACATGTGAAAGAGAAAAAGTGTGGAAATGTAAATCTAGTCCCAATCTAGAATACACCTGTAAAATAGAGGTTAACATAACTATGTGCAATTCTATATATTCATTCCTAATCTAGAATACACCTGCAAAACAGAGGTTAACACAACTATGTGCAATTCCATATATTCATTCCTAATCTAAAATACACTTGCAAAATAGAGGTTAACACAACTACGTGCAATTCCATCTATTCATCTACTTGGATAACATATAAGCACAATGAAGATGATTGATGCATCATGAATGATTAAACAGATGCACATAGTTTATGCTCTAGTAGCAATTATTATAAAACATTTCTAAATGATGAGATAAATAGTAAATGATGATGATTGCATCATTAGACCGCAATAACAAAGAAGTAGATTAAATAAGGAACTTTCGTATTTATTGAATGCATATTGATGCAAAATGATAATTAATTATGAGCAAAATGAAGTAGAGATTATTCAATCAGCATGCAAATTACCAGTCTCATCACATAAATTACAACGATTTCTGAACTGCTGGCAGTGATAACATAAAATACAAGACAGTAAAATAAACGTGAAAAATGATTATTGGGTCCTCAGATTCAACTGAGCTTGTTTTTGAGTTTTTGAAGCTTTAGCTTTGTGGGATTTTCAAGCTTTCCTCGTTGAGAGGTTGAAAATGATGTGTAGAATGCAAATTCGTATACCTTTGAAGTGTGCTTTGACAAATATGAGGGTGGGTTTGGTGCAAAAGTGGTACAAAAATCCTATGAAGAATGTAGAGAGTGGGCTAAAAGTGTGTGAATTGGGACTCCTAAGTCTTTAATTTGACAGAATTACAGTATGTGTGTGCTTTTTGGTTCTTGCCCCTTTTTTTCCTTGGCTCTTGCCTTGGCTTTGGCCATTGTTCCTAGGCTCTAGCCCTGTCAAAATGGGAGGTAGAAACCCCTATTTATAGGGAAAAGCGCCTAAAAAGGTGTGAAAATAGGGAAAATGCATGTGATCATGCCTCTAGTGCGAGTGATCACGGGCCTGGGGCGCATGATCACGGAGTTGGGCCCGTGATCATGCGCATTTGTGTGTGATCACAAATTTGGGCGTGTGATCACGTGCTCTTGCACGTGTCACACGACCTTCGATCGTGCTGTTTTAAGGGTGTTTTTCAGGATTGTTGGGCCTTCTGGACGTGTTTTCGATGTTCATTTTGGCAAAATCGACTTCTATTTTAACGCATGAGCAAAATGTGTTTGGGCATGATCATGCGCTACTTCTTAGGGTTATGCACACTATTCTGGGGTCACTTTTGAAAGATTTAATGACTTACGGATGTGTTTTCGACATTTGTTTTGTCAAAATTAACTTCCAATTTTCATGAAGTTGAACTCCGGTCTGATGAGTCGAACATCGATTTGATGAGTTGCTCATTTTGAGCAATGTTTACTTGAAAGGAGTGACTTCCCACTCCGATTATTCGTAGTTCATGAAATCGGGGTGCAACTTAATGATTAGGAGGTTGATTTTGCTTTGTTCAGGCTTTTCAAATTCTCGTCATGCTTCAGAGGCAGTACGAATGAACAGACACTTATCATATTCGGAGAGATGTTTTCATTACTGGACCTTTATGGGGACAATTAAAATTTAATGTATGACAGTTGCTCCATGCTTTGCATGTGTTGCATAGCCTCCTAGCGCTGATGTCAATACACGCGAAGCAATGTAGAGATGCAAAAATAGTTTTCTGAGGAGAGAGGCACTTACCTGAGTATTGTGTTGTCTTAACTTCGGACATCCGTTTGGTTTTTATTGTTTGTGATTCTATCTTCGTTGTTGCTTAGTGATTCGGCTATCATGCAGGATGGATGTAGTTTGGGACGCATGCAATATGCAATTTGGGGTTCACACAAGAATGCAATTCAGGGTCCACCCAAGATGCAATTTCAGGATTCATGTAAGATGCAATTTTGGGATTCATGCAAGATGTAGTTTTGAGATTCACACAAAATGTAATTTTGGGATTCACATAAAATGATAATGATATATTCGAGATGCAAGATGCAGTGCGAAATGTATAATGTAATGCAAAATGTAAAATGCATAATGCAATTTCAGGGTTTACGCAAAGAATGAATGTAAGTTTCACATGAATGTGGTAGTGATTTTTTTCGCACGCACAATGTTGTAATTCTAGATTACATGCAAAGATGCATATTTCATGTAAGATAATTCAAGCAAGTGATACAAGAACTTGATAGTGATATGCAATCGAGCATATGATATGCAAGCATACATATGCAAATGCAACGACCACCCCTTTGGGTGTCATACTTGATACTCTCTAGCAATATCAAGGGTTCTTAACATTCTCTAGCAATGTTAAGGGATACTTAACACTCTCTAGTAGTGTTAAGGGGTACTTAACACTCTCTAGCAGTGTTAAGGAGTTTACTAGCAACACTACCCTCACCTGGTTGGGGTTTTAGGTAGTGCTAGGATCACCTAATTGGTGTCATGCAAAGTAGCAATGCTACCCTCACCTAATTAGGTTTTAGGTAGTGCTACGATCATCTACCTGGTGTCATGCAAAGTAGCAATGCTACCCTCACCTATTTAGGATTCTAGGTAGTGCTATGATCACCTACTTGGTGTCGCGCAAAGTAGCAATGCTACCCTCACCTGATTAGGGTTTTAGGTAGTGCTACGATCACCTACTTGGTGTCGTGCAAAGTAGTAATGCTACCCTCACCTGATTAGGGTTTCAGGTAGTGCTACGATCACATACTTGGTGTCGTGCAAAGTAGCAACGCTACCCTTACCTGACTATAGTTTTTAAGTAGTGCTACGATCACCTACTTGGTGTTATGCAAAGTAGCAATGATACCCTCACCTGATTAGGGTTTTAGGTAGTGCTACGATCACCTACTTAGTGTTGTGCAAAAGTTAAATTATGATTGCCGTTATTCTTGGTGTGTGATTGTGATTAGTTCATAATGTAGCTATGATTTGTTACCTTTCAGCTTTGTAGCAGATGCTCTTTGATCTTATTGAATGGTCTTGTATGTGTTTTCTTGATCTTGATCGTTGCTGAAGACTTTTGGATTTTTATTGGCTAGTTGCAGTTTAAAGTCATTCCTTTGTTTTGATTTTCTTATAGATGCTTCTTGATCTTGATCAGCAAGGATGATTTTTGAGTTTTGTTTGGCTAGTTGCAACTTAAAGTCCTGAGAAGGCAATTATGAGCATGTGAGCATGAATTTATTATTACTTTGTTTGAAAAGAATTTTTATTCTTGAATTTATGCATTGAGTTAGTCATGGTGAATTGAGTGCTTCTATTCTTGAATTCTTTGCAATTGATCCATTGATGCCAAGAGTTGTATATATTAGAGCATTTAAGTTGTCTTAAATATGATAACCTTAAGTTAATGCTTATCTGAGCAATTCAAAAACATGATCCATAACTCATAGTCAAGACTATTTGTGTTACCAAGTGGAGAGCAAGCTTCCCAAGTGAATTTCTAAAGAATGTAGCGAGATGAAACTTATAAAGAATGTAGATGAATAGAATAAATTTTGATTATCAAGAGGCTTTTGGCAGGAAAGTGATAACTAACCATACATTATTTATTTTTGTACAGGGATTTCCTTTCTTTGGTACCCCCTGCCGTTCCCGTATTACTAAGCATGGATACCGATAAAAGATTGCATAAAGATTTATTACTATTATATTTTTTTTGCTTTGCTTTTCCTGTATTTATTTTCATCTTTCTCTTCCCAAGCATTCCCCGCCTTTTGTCACTCAGTGTGAATGCTACTCGTACTCAATTTTGAGCATTAGAGTAGGTGAGTATGATCTTGAGATCACTAGCCTCTTTAAAAGTTATCTTGATAACTGTAATTTATTTTGTTCATCAATGTCCTTTATAGGTTTTATCTTGCATGTTCTTCGTCCATCCAGGTGGTAGAGAAGCATTAGATTGATTAAAATTTAGAAAGTCCTAACTTAGAGATGTTGATCATGCTTGGGAAATCATGAAATGAGCATTAAAGGAAGATTATAATAATTGTAACCAGCTCACTCGGTTTTAATATATGCAATTCATGGTAGAGATGAAGTTTGCAAAAATGCAAGAAAAGAGCCATTATTGTTTTTTATTTTATTTTTAATGTATGAATGCAAATGCAAATGAGTGTTTTAAAGAGAGAGAAGGAAGAGGGCACTCCCTGGTATAGAGGTGGTGATGATGGTGATACTTGTCAATGTGTTATATTTGATGTTGTCATTTCTGTTGACTATTGATGTTGCTGTTGCTACATATTATATGCTTTAAAACTATAGCCCTTACTATATTTTTATGGTTTTGGCTCTTACTATGTTGCGTAACCCTTTTTGTGTTGCTTTATGAGCGGCTTTCTCCTTTACATGCTTGAATTTGCTTTAACTTGCACGGTTGCTTTAGCCCTTTGTTGCGCTGCTTCTGTTGATTTAATGCTTTTTGCTCATTAGCGCAGTTGCACTTTCCTCCCTTTTGGTGGTCTTATGGTTCATACTGGGAGGGCTTTACGCTTTTAGCCTTGTTTGACATTCTTATTGGGATATGGCAATTGTTGCATTGTGGAGCTTTTGCTGTAGTGACTATAGCCATTACTTTAATGACTATAGCTCTTGCTATAGCATCTGTTGCCCTTGCTATAATTATAGCTCTCGTTGTGGTGCCTGTAGCCCTTATTGTACTGACTGTGGTTCTTATTATGATGATTGTAGCTCTTACTATAGCATTTGTAGCTCTTGTTATGACTATAACTCTTGTTGTGTAGCGTGTAGCCCTTACTATGATGACTTTAGCTCTAGCGGTGATGACTATAACTTTAAGTGCAATGACTGTAGCTCTGGCTATTATGATTGTAGCTCTGGCTGTGAGGACTATAGCTTTGGCTATGATGACTATAGCTCTAGCTGTGAGGACTATAGCTCTGGCTGTGATGACTGTAGCTCTAGCTGCAACGACTATAGCTCTGGCTATGAGGACTGTAGCTCTAGCTGTGAGGAATGTAGCTCTAGCTGTGAGTACTGTAGCTTTGGTTGTGATAATTGTAGCTTTGGCTATGATGATTGTAGCTCTGACTATGATAACTACAACTCCGGCTGTGATAACTGTAGCTCTGGCTATGATAATTATAGCTATGGTTGTGATAACTATAGCTATGGCTGTGAGGACTATAGCTCTAGCTGTAATAACTGTAGCTCTAGTTATGAAGATTATAGCTCTACTATGAGGACTGTAGCTCTGGCTGTGATGACTGTAGCTCTAGCTGTGGGGACTGTAGCTCTAGTTGTGGGGACTGTAGCTCTAGCTATGGGGACTGTAGCTCTAGCTATTTGCCTTAGCACTTGTTGCATGTGTTGTTTTGGTTGTAGTTTTAGCTCTTATTGTTTGTTATCTATATAGCTCTAGCTTACATGTATTTTAGCTCTTGCTATAGTCTAGCTCTATCTGTTTTTTAGCTCTTGCTGTAGTGTAGCTCTTGTTGTTTGATGTTAGCACTTGTTGTAGTTTTAACTCTTACTGTGGCATAGCTCTTATTGTTCGATGTTAGCACCTGGTGTAGTTTTAGCTCTTACTGTGGCATAGCTCTTGCTGTAGTTTTAGCTCTTATTGCAGTGTAGCTCTTGTTGTCTGATTGTACCACTTGTTGTAATGTAGCTCTTACTGTCTGATTTTACTATTAGCACTTATTATTTATGTAGCTCTAGCTATCTGATTGTAGCACTTGCTGTAGTGTAGCTCTTGTTGTCTGATTGTAGCACTTGTTGTCTGTGTTAGGCTAGGCTTTTAAAGCTGGTGTTTGTGTCTTACCAAGTGCAAATCTTGCCTTACTTGAGTCTGTTTGCTATCCATGTAGATGGTTGCCCCCTGAGAGTGCTTGATGGATTAATGGTATCTTTTAGCGGTCCTCATCTGGATATGGATGCCTCAGGACCTTTGTTGGTATGCTTTCGACTTCCTTGAGCATTCTAATCTTCCTTAAATGTTTGGGTTTATGGCTTCTTGGTGCGTCGCCTTTTTATCATGTTCCTTCTTATGATGCATGTTTTGCATGTCTATATATCCAATGATCATTTGTATGTAAATGTTTATGATGCATGTTTTCCATGTTTATGCACACAATGCTCATTTGTTGGTGACATGTACTTCCATGTTTATGTATGCGATGCCTATGATGCATGTTCTGATGTTTATGAATGTGATGCTTGTGATGCATGTTTGATGCAGGGAAAGACCATAGGTAGATCATTAAAATGAAGTTTTGAAGATTGAGACTTGTTTACTGGAAAAGAGGAGAAAGCCTTTAGGCAAAACTGAAGCGTGACTTGTGTGTCAAGAATAATTGAGAGGGCGTTGGAGCTTTGGCTTTGACCTTATGGTTCCTTTCACTTTCTCCGTTTAATTCAAATTTTCTTTTCTCATCTGGGGCACTCAGTCAAGCGATTTATCAGATGAGGGAGTGATAATTGTTTGATAGATTATCCATGTATAGGATGTGGCCCACAGGCTATCCATGCGCATGTTTGGGTGTAATGAGGCAATTTTTATTGGTTTTTGTTTGTGTGGCTTTGGAGAGTTTAGAAGGTTCTGAGGTGTTTCCATGGTATTTGAGTTAATCTTATGGTGGCTTTTGGGCAAGGTATGTTGGTTTTGAATTTTTAGGTTTCAAGCTTGTTGGTCTTATCGTTTGCTTGGGGATTGCGCCAGAGCCATGACTAAAGCTAGCCTTTGGGAGGTAAAGGAGTTTTGTGAGGGGCAGCCAATGAATGTTAAAAAGCTTAGAGCCCTTTGTAATGTCATGCTCTAAGATTTGATGGGTCTTTCATGAGCATCCTAGTCACTCATTGATTCCACTGAGGGATGGTATATGCATATGCACTCATGTATGCATTTTGGTGATGCTGACAGTTGCACCCTATTACGGTATATGCATGTATGCTAATGCCAATGAGATGTTGGTGATAGATAAAGGGTAACTATTGAACTTCTTCTATGGTTTGTGTGTGGATTTGTGTATGTATGTGATGTAGATGACTGTGCTATATGATGAGATTCATGTGCGAGTGTGTATATGAAGGGAATAATGACAATCATGTTGTTTGATGAAAAAGCTTGTTCGTCTTTGCACGATGTATGGAATGTTGATAATTATATTGCATGATAGGGAAAAGTGGTTTTTTTTTAGGAGGAATGATTGATATGCATGATGCATGAAATGTCAATGACTATATGTCATGTTAAAAGAAAAGGATTGTCCCTTGATGTCATTTGAGAGGATGCATATATATGAGTGATTGTACATCAAGAAGAAAAAGAGGAAATGCGAGTGTTTATGCAAGCGTGTATGCAGGTGGGAATGCAAGTGCTCTTGCATTCATGTAGGAAATGCTAATGGTTCTTACCATTTATTGAGATGAAAGTCTTTTATTTTACGAAATGTCTACATGCATAGAATATGAATGATCAAATTGCATGACAAAAGGATATGTGACTTATATATATAGAGTACTGAATATATTTTTTCAAGGTGAGAGGAGATTGTGCTATTTTTTAGAGTATGTAAGTGAATGCATGTTTGAATGCCGATTGTGCTATGTGAATCCATGTATGCATGATGAATGAAGAGTAGCTTATTTCCCTGAGACATGTGTGCATATGCATGGGGTGCATGGTCATAACAAGTATAAAGTGCTAGTGATTATTCTTCAAGGAAAAGGATAAATTGACATGTTCTCCAATGCAGAAGAATGTAATGTATGATTATGTTTTATGGTAATATGATGCATGTTGGATTCCCTAAGCATATATACAGTGTGTGAGTGTGTATGATGAGGGTGGTCATGTTGTTGCATAAAAGATTAGTGATGATTTTTTTTTTAAAATACTAATGCAAGTACGCATGCACATGGACTTTTGGTCATTATGCATGTGCGGAGTATACAAATGTTTGTGCTTGTGGAATGCTAATTATTATGCTTTGTGAGGAAGTTTTGGTCATGTATGCAGGTGTGCATGCACATGTGATGTCGATGGAAATGGATTATTTATGGTGATGCCACATCTCAATGAGGATAGTTATTTATTCTTTGATGCATTTGTATGGATGCATATATGCACATGGCATCAATGATTATAATATAATGATGAAATCATATACTTGTAAAAGCGTATATGTGAGGGATGCTAAAGACTATGCTATATGATGAAATGCGAGATATGTATGTATGCAAGTGAATGATTACGCTTTATGAAGATAAGATGATTGCTCATTTTCTTAAGACAATATATGGATGCACTCAATGATCTTGATGCAAGATGACACTAGGACCTCATATTTATTTGAGGCACATGTACAATGTGTGTATACATGGAATGATGATGGTATTGCTATGCAGAGCAGAGTAACAATGACTTGTACTCTCAGGGTATGCATTGTGATGTGCATGTAATGCAGATAAGTATGCTATATGATGGAGGTGAGTGTTGGGCTCTAAATGGTTTTTTTTTCTTGGCTTTTTAGTGCTAAGGTAGGAGGAGTTTATTTGAAAGATTAGGCCAAAGCCCTTTGAGGAGAGTCAGACGATTAGTAATTCTTGACCGGAGTTACTGGGAACAAAGTTGATAGTAAAAGGACTAACTCATTTAGGAACATAATTATAGATTTCGATGATAACATACTAAGCTAATGGCCATTTAAGAGGTTTAGAGTTTTTAGGATAAGAGTATGGTAGTTTGTTTATTACATGGGTGGTTCTTTGGAACAGTAAGGGTAAGAGTAGCATTGGGAAGCCCATTGCAAATCTTTATTTAAGAAAGGTAGATCATGTTGGATGAGAATGGGTTGACAATTGACTTAGGCTTTATTTAAAAAGAAGGAAGACTTGCATTGGAAGTAAGCTTTGGATTTTGGGTGGCTTTAAGTAAGCATGTGTCATAGTGGGAAAACGGGCCTTTTGGGATTTTTAAATGACCATTAGCAATGGCTGGTAGATCCTTAGTTTGCGCCTGTGAGTTTTAATGTGCCTTGGAGAGCATTGAGATTTAATGAGGCTAATGTACATCTAGCAATTCGAGCTGCTGAGCATTTTAAACTTAACTGGCATGGTTAACATCCTTGTTGCCTTTTCATAGGAATCAACTTAAAAGTGCACTAGGTAGAATGCAAATTTGGCTGCTTGCTTATCTGTAATCCTTATAATCTAATGATGAATCGAAAAATAGCTTATAGCAAGTATTCATTCAAGTACATGCCTCATATTATTATCTCTTTTCTACCTCCTTTTACCTAGGCAGTTCTATACACCTAGCTGGTCTTTTATCTTTTATTCTTTCTTTTCTCTTTTCTTTCCAATTTTTTTTCTTCTCTCTTTTTTTATTTTTTTTGTCTCTTTCTTTTAATGAGGCTATGGCGAGAATTGAACACTTGTAACTTTAATGAGGTATGAAGTTAGTAAAGATTATCAATTGATTATAGGATAATGACAAATAAAGGAGTTAACATTCCATCAAGATGTCTGATAAACCACATAAACATTTAGCACTAGCAAAATAACAAAAGCAAGAGGTCACTGTTCTAATTCAGAGTTTATTAATCTCCTTCGTACTAACTGCTTCGGTGCTACTTGTTCATGACCATCACTGAGGATAATTTTCCATGGTTCTCCTTCGCTTTTCCTTCTCATAATGATCAGATGCAAGTTTGCAGAGGACTGGTGGGATTTGTGAAGCAAGTGTAGACGGCAGGGTTTAGCGTGCGCCCAAGTTTATTGCAACCGTGACACTGTTTGAGCTCAGGGCTCTAGAGAACACACTACTATATCACAAAGACATAGCATGGAGATGAGGAGTCGCCACCCAGGGTAATAATTGGGACAAATCGAAGGTGGTGGTAACTTGATTCTCTAATACAAGCTAGCACCACAACCAGGAATTCTAGATACAGAATACCAACTTATTTTAATCTTATGTTCATTTAGAATTATATTATTCCCTAATTACATGCAATTTCATTAAACCCTAATTAAACATCCATCTAACCCTAAGACAACCAATCCATGAAAAAGCAAATAAAAAATACATTCAAAGCGTAACGTCCCTCAAATTTAAACTATATTTGATTTTAATTTTAAGTTAGTTAAATTTACATATTTTATTTACAAGTGAAATGGAACTAAATGTGGGCCTACATTTTGATGATTAGTGAGCCTAAATCTATTTATTTTAATTCAAAAAAATGGGCCTAAGTCTACCAAATTTAAAAAATGGATTTGATTTAATGGGCGTAATTCTACTTATTTTAATTTAAATGAAATGATCTTAAATCTATTTATTTTAAAAAGAAATTACTTAATGGGTTGCGCTAAGTGTAAATTTATTTTAAATTACATAAAGTGTGCCTAAAGTCTAAATTAATCTAAATGGGCCTAAATTAATTATATCTAAATTTAATTTTAAAGGCCTATTTTATTAGTGAGTTAAAACCTACACGTGGGCTTGGGCCTAAAACAAATCAAAATAAAATAAAGCATAAAACAAATCAAAACCTACACGTGACTTTTGATTTATTTGGATTTGATTCACGGCTAAAACTTGAAAAAGTACGTGAAAAATAAAGAGGAGTGGGTGTGTTTTTGGTTGACGGCTAAGAATCAGAAAAATAGAGAGAAAAGAAAATCCAAAATCCCCTCCCTTGCGAAAAGAAAAATACATATATATATAGATACAACCCTGTAACCCTAATCTAGTTACAGGATAAAAATAAAATAAAATAAATTATTTTTATTATTTATCTAAAAAAATAAATTTATCCACACATTTATCTAATAAAACAAAAATATTTATCAAAATAACCTAATCAAAACCTATGGATAAATAACAAATAAATAAATAAA
>CATIWM010059784.1:0-12726 GCA_949671775.1 Mallotus repandus
TTTTACAACTTAAGTTTTAGACTTAACTCAAACCTTACAACTTGAGTTTTCAAGGCTTACTCAAAAACTGATTCACAAGTGTTTTGAAGGCTTACACTAAAACCAAATTCCCAAGTGTTTTAATGGCTAAACACTTAAACCAATTCCTTTAGAAGAGAAGAATAGAAGAATAAGAATTTCTATTCTAACACTCACCAAACTCTCACAAGAGTTTACTAAATACAAGAATGAATTAAAGAGAATTTTGAGCTTTAATTGAATGCTTGAGAATGTATAAATGAAAAATAACTTACTTCCCACTAAATGATCTTCAGAGGTTGTATTTATAGTTTAGTAATTCAATTATAGTTGTTAGAAATAATAATTTTGTTTTCAACAAATTCAAACTTCATTTGGATGAAATTTGGACTTTTAGCCTGCAAAAACACTGGTCCCGGTCGGGATTTTTAAAAATGTGTCCGTTATAGCCGTTATATTTGAAGACAACATTGATTCTGGTCATGACTGACCTGATCCCAATTGGGATCACACTTGTCTTGATCGAGACATTGGCCCGGGATATTTTCTGGATGAATTCTTCAATTTGATGCAATTTTGGTCCCGGTCGGGACTTGCATGGTCCCGGATGGGATCATAACTTTTTGACATTAAAGACGATCGAATTAGCCTTATCTTTCTTCATAAAAGTTGTAGGTATTTGTCTTAAATTTACATATCACTTTGAATCACTTAAATTGGACATCTGTAGCTCAAGATATTATTGAAATACTAAGAGCTGATCATATTGAAATGAAAACTGCATATGCTGATTTTAACTGAAGATTTCCAGACTCAAATGAATTCAGATTTTGACAAGTAAGATAAATTTGGAAATATTTTGATGTCTACTTCAAATTTTAAGAGGACAACTTTCTCATTTTAAAATTCTAAGACTTCCAAAATCTTCCTGGAATTTCGAAGGTCGATTTAGCCCATAAGCACGCTTAGCTTCATTTTGATTTCCATTATAGTCCTAGCTTATACAAACTTAAACAAACATGTTAAATGCTAAAAATCAAGTTTGTTAAGATTAAAATCAAGATTTATTATTACTAAGGTCAACAATCTCCCCTTTTTGATTTTGACAAACTTATTTTGAGTTTGAGAGAATAATATAAAGTAAAGTGTGTGATAATTTGAATTAATTTTACTCCCCCTAAAATTATGCATATCATAAAAATAATAACTATAAGAATTAAGAAATTCAAATAAAAAAATTAATGAGAAATCTATATTTTCTTATTTCTCCCCTTATTTGGCATGATAAGAAATATAAATTTTAAAAATTATTTTCTTTAAATAAATACTTGACAAAATATTTAAGAAACATAAACATGGTAGAAGAAAAATTTTACTAAGATAATGCATCACAAAATAGTACATATCACATTATCATGTAGAGCTTAATTCTAAAGGAAACAAAAGACCAAGAACTAAAACAATGAAAATCATGAAAATTTCTCCCCCTTTGTAAAAGACTAAATGAAATTATGCAAGTAAGCAAAACAAGGTCTTTTGCATGGAGAAAAATATGATAACATGATGATTGACATATAAGTAGCCACACTTACAATGCATGTAACAAATAGTAAGGAAATAAATAATAATAAATGATAATAAAGAATTAAGTAAACTCAAATTTTTCTCCCCCTTTGTCAAAATACAAAAAGAATTAAATAAAAAATAATTTAATGAAAAGAAAATTGCATTAATTAAAGATAAAGTTATAATGATATTTAATAAATACCAATTGTAAACAAGACATAAACTAAAACAACAAGGACATAATTAAAAACTAACAGGTCATAGTAGCATAAACGAAAAATATACTAAAAATAAACCAAAAGGAAACCTACGAACAAACAAAGAAAAAGACATAAACGAATCTAATCTTGAGGAGGAGGAGGTGGAGGATGAGGGAAGGGTACATATGAGCAAGAATAGCCTTGTTTCTCATATAGATAGTGGACGTCATGTTGAAGATGTGCAATGTGTGTGTCCACTTGATCAAAGCGCTCATTGAAGTTCTTTTCCATTAAGCTCATCCTATCGAACAAGTGCCCAACCCATTGTGGTTCATCTTCCAAGGCTTGAGCTCCTTGAGAAGTTCCCTCTTGTCTTAATCTCTTTCTTTATGCTTGAGCTTGAGTCTCTTGTTCTTCTTTATAAGGTTGAAACTCATCAATTTCTTGAAAAAGAGCATCCATGTGTTCAACTTTGCCAATATCATGCTTCCAAACCCAAGTATTATGAATAGAGGTGAATTTCTTAGAGTTTCTAATAATAGTATCATCAAGAAGAATAGGAGCAGTAGGATGTAAAAGATCAAGATCAATGTTGAAGAACTTAGCTAATTTAGTAACAATCCCACCAACACAAATAGCACCGGTGGCATTATCACTAATTAACTATAATCTCCATTGAACAAAGTGACCTAAGGCAATGAGTTCTTTGTGGACAATAAAATAAAGAATGAATAGGTCATCTAGAGAAAGTGTTTCATTGGACATGGCTCTACCATTAATGGAATAGGTGAGAAAACGATGAGCATAACATAAGGCTTTGGATTTGATGTGAGAGGCTTTGGTATGGCCGGCGGAGAAATTTAGTGCATTCGGAGCCTTGATTTCGTTCCAAAAAGTCCAAGGATGCCAATTTGCCATAACTTGCACATGCCCTTCGTGAGAAAAGCCAAAGAGTGAGTCAAACTCTTGGCTTGTCATGAAACGATCTCTCCTACCCAATTTGAAACGCATGGAAAAGTATGGATGTTATCATCAATAGTTCCAGAGTGAAGAGTGTAGGAGGAGAGAAATTCCATAATTAAGGATTGATAGGAAGGACGAGGGTTAAAAGTAAAATCAAATAAGCCAACACTTACAAGGAGATCTTTCACCTCATCAAAACATCCAATTTTCTTGAGAGTGTCTTCATGCATAAATCTTGAAGGAATGTAGCTTCTCTTTTGAAATTGAGAAACTCTCTTTTTGAATTCTTGAGGAGAGTAAGAAAAAGGGGAATAAGTTCTTCTTGGCTTATCTCTCTTTAAGGCTTGTTCTTGGAAAGAAAAAGGGGGAAGATGAATTGCTTTCTTGGGAGCCATTAAAAGAGCTTAAAAAAGCTTAAAGATGAGAGAGTGTTGTAGAGAATTTATTGTGTAGAGATTTTGAAAGAATAGGAGTATTTATAGAGGAAAAATTAAGGTTAAAATCCTTTCAAAATTTGAATTTGTGTTGAATGGGGACCTAAAAAATCATTCCTGATTTGATTGAGAGTCAAAGAGGTGAGAAAAATTATTCTCTATGCTGACAGGACACAAATCTCGGGCGGGACTGCATCCGTCCCGAGCCTGGTCCCAGTCGGGACCGTGAACCGGGATTTGTTTTGTCTCTAATCAAAGAAACGAACCGATCTCGGTCCTTGTCAGGACGAGGTGTTGTCCCGGGTGGGACTATGTCCCTGAGAAGAGATGTTTTCACTCCCTATAATCTTGTATTTTAGCAATGAAGTTCTAGAATTCAGGCTCTGATACCAAATGAAAATGCCCTAGAGGGGGGGTAAATAGGGCTATCGAACAAAAATCAAAACTTAAAAACAAATAAACAAAAGTAAAAGAATGTTGAGAGGGAAGAATGATGAACACAAGAATTTAAGGAGTTCGGATTCTCAACAATCCTATGTCTCCACCTAACTTATCCCCAAGTTAGGATTTTGAATCACCATAATCTATTCCCTAGATTGATTTTTACAACTTGAGTTTTAGGCTCAACTCAAACCTTACAACTTGACTTTTCAAGGCTTACTCAAAAACCGATTCACAAGTGTTTTGAAGGCTTATACTAAAACTAAATTTCCAAGTGTTTTAATGGCTAAACACTTAAACCAATTCCATTAGAATAGAACCTCACTTCCCTGTTTCTAAACCCAGAAAAAAAATGAGTAAGAATTTCTATTCTAACACTCACCAAACTCTCACAAGAGTTTACTAAATACAAGAATGAATTAAAGTGAATTTTGAGCTTTAATTGAATGCTTGAGAATGTATAAATGAAAAATAAGTTACTTCTCACTAAATGATCTTCAGAGGTTGTATTTATAGTTGAGCAATTCCATTATAGCTGTTAGAAACAATAATTTTGTTTCCAACAAATTCAAACTTTATTTGGATGAAATTTGGACTTTTTGCCTGCAAAAACACTGGTCCCGGTCGGGATATTTAAAAATGTGTTTGTTATAGCCATTATGTTTGAAGACAGCATTGATCCTAGTCGTGACTAACCTGATCCCGGTCGGGATCACACTTGTCCCGGTTGGGACATTGGCCCGAGATATGTTTTGGATGAATTCTTCAATTTGATGCAATTTTGGTTCTGGTTGGGATCATGAATTTTTGACATTGAATACGATTGAATCAGCCTTATATTTCTTCATGAAAGTTTTAGGTATTTGTCTTATATTTCTATAGCACTTTGAATCACTTCAATTAGACATCTGTAGCTCAAGATATTATTGAAATACTAAGAGCTGTTCATATTGAAATGAAAACTGCATATGTTGATTTTAACTGAAGATTTTCAGACCCAAATGAATTCATATTTTGAAAAGTAAGATTAATTTGGAAAGCTTATGATGTCTAATTCAAATGTTAAGAAGACAACTTTCTCATTTTAAAATTCTAAGACTTCCAAAATCTTCCTGGAATCCCGAAGGTTGATTTAGCTCATAAGCACGCTTAGCGTCATTTTGATTTCCATTACAGTCCTAGCTTATACACCCTTAAACAAACATATTAAATGCTCAAAATAAAATTTGTTAAGATCAAAATCAAGATTAATTATTGCTAAGTTCAACACTGCTGAAGCGTTAACAACAAAGGCCAATGATCAGAGCTAATTTTTGCCAAATGCCTTACCACTAAACCCGGATTCATATCATGCCATTTATCATTGCATATAAACTGATCTAACCTCTCTTGAATTATGCCCCTCGCCTATGTAAACTTAGGACCAACATGTCCCATATCTTTCATACTACAACTGTCAATAAAATTTTTAAACTTGCTACAATGCCCAATGCGCTTAGGAGATCCGCCAGACTTTTCTGTCAGGCTAAGAATTGGGTTAAAATTCCCACCCACAATCTATGGAGAATTAACAACATTCGCTATAGAAGTAAGGTGTTCCTCTGTGTTGTAGTCAATTTCAAGTGGCCTACTGATAGAACTTGCTATAGATCGTAGCACATTCTTATGATAATATTGTAGTGGGAGACTTGGGAATCTTATCCAAGCCGCCACCGCTGCCTAATTATTGTCCTCTATGTTGAAAGAGGGACTCCATGGTTGAACCATAAGGTAATGGTCGAGGATTATCCATGGGCCATTTAGAAGAGCACGAGAATAATCCTTCTCCCCTTGAAATTGTATCATAAAGTAATCATTGTCTAAATGAATAACCTTGTAATCTTCCGTCGGACTCTAGATGTCCTCAATCTTTGCACACAACATTTTGTAACCAATCCTCCTCCCCAAGAGTTTCACCATTATTGCTTTCTTTAGAGCTTTGGCTAATAGGCATTGGATACGGTCAGAGAATTCAACCACCGGAATTCCATTCTCTCTTCTTCTTCGCACAACATCCTTTAACACTTCAATTTCAACTGACTCCACTACAAGTGCATCAGTTCTCATATTGTTCACTGCCATCAGCTTATCTTTGAATGAAACTCCTTCCTGCACCCTACTCGCCTCCGCCATCTCATCACCATCACGTATTTTCACTTTCTTTTTATTTCTGTCATCCTCCGCCAACAGTGGCGGTGGTGTTTCATTAGGTTCAATGATAACGTTCGAAGGTTCCATTCAGAGAAAATTGAAGCTCCATGTTTTGTTTTATTAATTAGGTTAATAACGTTTGAATGATATGTTTTAAATTCTACCATTAGGTGTAAAACATCTAATGTACGCAAGACTTTTCCTTTCAACATAGATTTGATATCAAATTTAATTTTGCTTCTTTCTTCACATCAGTATTTAATCTTTTACATTGGCATTCTACGAGAGGAGTGGTAAAAATTTGCAGTTCGAATCTCATAGTGAGTAATTGGTAAAGAAAAAACCTTTAAGGATAACAATATTATTAATCCTATAAATTATATCATTTTTTCTATTAAATTCTATAAATATTTTTTTTATAATTACGTTCTATAAATTTTAAAAATATTTTCTAGTAGTTCTACCCGTCAGTTAAAATAAATTTTCATTAATCAATTCTTAAAATCAATTTGTTATATTTCAATACTATAAAAAAATGTTATTTTTGATATTTTAAATAAATAATATTTTTATTTTTATTTGTGACTTCTTTTATTACTTAACTTTTAATTAATATATCATAAATGAATAAATATTTTTATAAGGATAAAATTCATTTAGTTTTGTCAATATTATAATTTTTGTTAAATTTTAAAAAATCTAAACTCTATCATGTTTGAGTTAGTCAAATATTTTTAAAATATTTCTCTAAATTAGGCTATTGTATAATAAATATTTGAATAATAAAATAAGTTAACATATTCTTATTATAATTTTAATTTTTATAATAAAAATAATTAATTTAGGATAAAATATAACAAAATTTGCTGTTTTATCTTTAAAAAATTATATTTTATATAATTAATAAGATTATTAATAAAAATATGGTATTCTTCAAATATTTTTTTTGTAAAATAGTCTGATTTAAAGAAATATATATTTTTTAAATTGTCTAATTGAGATACAATGAATTTAATATTTATTTAAAATATAGCATAAATTATAATATTGACAAAACTAATTGAATATCCAAGTATAAAATATTTATTCATTTAAGATATATTAATTAAAATATGTTTTAAAATAATAAACATATTTAGTTAATTTTATTTATCATTGTTGATAAAATAATAATTTAAGAAAAAATATTTTTTTTAATTTTAAATTTTCTTGAAATTATTTTAGTGAGTTATATAGTTATTATAAAATTTAAATAATAGAATAAGTCATAAATAAATGATAAAAATATTGTTTATTTAAAATATTAAAAATAACATTTTCATAGTTTTAAGACTAAAATGTAAAAAAAACAGTTTAATTTTGAGAGTTTACAAACAGAAAATTATTTTGACTATCAGATAGGACTAACAAAAAGTTTTTTTTAAAACTTATAGAACTTGATTTAAAAAAATTGTAGGACTTCCCAAAAAAAAAAAACCTATTATTTTGATTCATTAAACCTTCAACGGATAATATATATATATATATATATAATCATAGATTTGATGTATTGTGATTAAAAAAAAAAAACTCACAAAATCACTATGCTACATTTCAAATCAATTTTTTTTTAACTATTTATAGTGCAAGTATTTGTTATAAGCATGAAGCTTCCTAAAACATGCCTGTACTAATAGACGTGATTCCTTGTACAATAAAGATGTTTCAAATCATCCCATTTCATATATAGTTTTGCTTTTTGCATTAGGTGATCATTCAATATCGTTTGACAATGATATTTAACTCAACGGTCGATATCCAATTTCATAATGAAATTTTTTTTTTTTTTTTTTTTTTGACTGGGGATATTGGGGAGGGGGATATTGGGAATGAGTTTGATTTGTCACTCTCCATTGGGGCTTTAATGCCTCTTACCACCACACCCTTTGGGTGGTGGTTTTTTTTTTTTTTTTTTTTTTGAGAAAATAAATTGGAACAGAGTTGTACCCTGGCAAAATACTTTTTAACAACCCCAACCATCTAATTTATACAAGAAAATGGAAGCAAAATAAATATTGAAGAGCAACATATAACCAGGAGTCATTGTTGCCCATTTTAACATATGATTGGAGATGGGCTCCCCTAGCCTTTAAATTCTGTCCCAATTTTTGCTACATGAGACAGAGATGACATCAA
Organism: Mallotus repandus; assembly: GCA_949671775.1. Classification (NCBI taxonomy): domain Eukaryota; kingdom Viridiplantae; phylum Streptophyta; class Magnoliopsida; order Malpighiales; family Euphorbiaceae; genus Mallotus; species Mallotus repandus. The sequence continues at coordinate 7,988 of CATIWM010059784.1, forward strand.
ATTATGATGTGATACTATTACTACTACAAGCAGAGAGAAAGTGTGTGGTCGCTCAATAATGATAGATGTTCAGTCCCTCCAGAAGCTAGCCATTCTCTAACTCATCATCTAGTAGCATAACTTTTTGGTATAGTAATTGGAATTAGCATCAATGGAAACATAAGAAGGAAATTGCATCTGCATGCATTCATTGATCACCCAATGCAAAAAGCAAAACTACTTGTGCATGATTTTCATCAATGGAATCATTGGGGATTAGGAAAAAACATTGAAAGTCTAATGCTTCTTCAGAATGGATGTGTAAGCAGCAGAGATGCCAGATTTTGAATGCTTTTACTTAGCAGGCATGAAAATTAACCCAAAGAGAACATGTGCGGTTGTGTATCATTCTAGACAGAACAGCCAATCAAGCATCGTCATCGCTTTCTTCAATAGCCTGAACTTCTTGATTGACTAAGTAATTGCTTCCATCAGGACCCAAAACCTTAAACCTGGTTCACAATAATAGAATTCAATCTCAAGTTCATTGAAATAATTAGATGTAACCACCATAAAAAAAAAATGATACTCACCTTTCAAGGATAAATTTCCCTTCCTTGTACTTCTCGCTCTTCTCATGAGCATACAACTGAAATCATAAAGCAGGATTATGTCAAGAGTTCAATTTGAGCAGTTGGTATAACAGGCTTGATAAGAAACCAAGCATTCACAATCTAAGTTCAACAACACCAAGTCTTACATATTTCCATCCCACAAGTGAACCACAGTCGACACAGAATATGTCAACAACAGTGTGCAATCCAGTAATCATCATTCGATCCTCAGGCTCTCCTTCTGTGATATTTACACTAGTCATTGGTGTGGAACAGTGTCAGAAAGAGCATTTGACAATCATAAAATGCAGATGGTATGTTAAGGTCATCACAGAAGGCAATGAGTGAATGCATTTGATTCGTGATACACTAACCGCTCAATGCTAATTCATATACAGTGGCAACTTAGTTTTCTATCCAAAGAGATCATCCTCATTGGTCAAACTTTAAATATATTAGTCAGAAAATAGTCCTTCATTTGCTTCTTTCGTGACAGGCTATGCAGTAACAATATTTTCGTAATATTTTAAGGCACTACAGGACATCTACAGAATACAGTGACTAATGATTCAAATAAACTACATGACGTCCATCCCATACAACAACACACAAGTTATTGAAGAAAAAACCAAGCAACACAAAAAATGAAGCTCAAGATACATGTTTGCAGAAAAATTGACACAAACATAGGCACACATGCTTGCAAGTAGGCATATGGAGCTTTAGTCTCTTCCAAGCCCAAATCAGACATGCTAGGTACAATGATCATGACATAAAAGAAAATAAAAAGGAAAAAAATCTACTGTAATAACTCTATGAAATGAATGCTTAAGTCTAGCTAGTAACGAAGACCAAAATCATGAAACACTTACACATTATCAAAGAGATAAGCCTTTCCATGCCTGCAGTGGAAAGACTGGAACAGAGATAAATTTAAAAAGATTAGAACGAATATGAATTGGAAATAGATCCCAATGACAAAATGGTTAATGTGATTGAATGTTATCAACTCCGGACATTGAAAAGACATAAAACACCACCAGAGGAAACACATGATAATATAAATCAAAGCATTCTACATACTCATTCTTTGACAGAAAAGAGACACCCACATGATCATTTGAGTGCAAATTTTACCACAAAATAGCTTGAGTATTCCTATCTCACATACAGTAAACAAACGCCCTTTCGATAATCAAAAAGAACAACCAAAAAGTATATAGCCCAAAATCATAAAATTAAAACAAGAACAAAAGTAAATTAATCTACATTTTGCACTCTACTCGATCTTTTTTTTTCCCTCTGAATAATCAGTAATGGATTTCACCCAGTTACATGCCACAAAAGAATTTAGCATAAAGAACTACACACTCAACAATTAAATAGCAAATAAGTATATCAGAAAAAAAATGCGGAGAAATCAATGCGACCAAGTTGGGCCAACCTTAGAGATAATGTCGCCAGCAAGAGCAAAATGGATTCGGCAGTGCTTGCAACAATAGAAATTTCCTTCAAGACTGATCACAAATAGCCTTCCCATTTTCTTTCAAACAAAACCAATCTCTCATCAAATGTACTCAAACTTCGTTTCTTTAATTCCCTTCAAACAAAAACACAAAAGCCAACTCCGTATCAGATACACACACGCGTAACAAACAAAACCCAAATTCCATTTTTCCCAAAAAAAAAAAATAATAATGCATTGATCATAAATAGTGAAATCAAGGAATCGAAAACAACAAATAAAAACCAACAATGCATATATATAGTGAAAAAGAAAGAGAGGTGAGTGTGTTTTTCTTCCTTTGTTGGTTCATGTTTACCAGCAGTTAGCAAATGATCGCGCGAGGGAGAGAGCGCATGAAATGGTTTCCAGAAGGCAGTAAGCAGTGTTCGACCTTCTTCTCTCTGTCTCTATTTATATGCAACATTACATACATGCGTTTGATCGAAATTTGCAAATTTCTGATATCCAAACAGCCCACTCTTTCTTTTTCTTTTTAGGACCATCGTCCAACAAGCCACTGTTGAAAGTTTATATGTTACGCCTTCCATCCATTTCAATTTATTTCACTCCAAATGACATTTTTAAATTATCAATAAAAAATTAATTTTTCTTTCTAATTTTATCTATATATTAGTTTTAGAATAAATTTTTTATTTAAGTAATTATAATTTAAATTGTGAGAAAATATTTATCCTGATTTTTAAGTGTTTAAATTATTAAAAAAAATAAGTAAAAAAAAATCATTAGTCAAAGAAAAAATAACTTCAAAATAATGAAAAATTATTTTTCAATATGTTTTCCAATGCATTCTCTTCTCATTTATTGTATTCTTTTTTATTTTCCAATGTTTCTCTTTTTATTTATTATCTTATTCTAGGGTTGCAGCCAAACATTAAAAAATATTTCTTTGAAAAATAAATTTTTTAGAAAATATTTTCTCCAAAAATAAAATATTTTCCGCAAACAAACGGAGCCTAACTTTTAGTATTTTCTATTCGCTCTGTTCCTAAATAATTGTTATTTTAGAAGTCTAATTTTATTTCTAAATAATTATCGTTTTAAATTACTAATGTGTATTAACTACTTTTTTTTTCTATTTCACCCTTATTTAATATATGAGAATTAATTGAATAGATATCTACTCATTTTGAAACTCCATATAAGGCTAATAATTATTATAAGGGTAGTATAATATTTTATACATATATTAAATATATTCCTTAATCTATGTGAAAAAATCTTAAACGATAATTATTTAGTAACAGAGGAAGTAAAAGAGATCATATAGTCATTTACACTTATAATTATGTATATTAAATATAATTTTTAATTTTTGTGACACTGTCTTAAATGACAATTTGAATGAAAATGAACGAAGGGAGTATTTATTTTTGGGACTTTCATAAATATTAAAAAAATATATTTTCAGAAACACAGTGGCTAATAATTTTGTTTCAAAAACATGTAATAAAGCAAAAAAATTTTAAAAACACAGTCTTCTTCTCCTCCTCTTTTTTCTTTTTTTTTTTCTTTCTCTTCAGTTTTTTCCTCTATTTTTATTCTTTACTCTTACTTCTCTCCAAGAATTCTCTCATTTCATCTATCCATGGCTTCCTCTACTCTCTATTCTTCTTCTTCGTTTCCACCACCAAAACCGCTTGTTAACCTCCAAGCTTGAAACTCCACCATTTGATTATAGTCCATAAGGCTGCTGATTTTTTGATTTGTTGATCTAACTTTTGTTTTTCTTGATCTTTTCCCTTTAATGGCTAGCAAAGATCTTAAAGACAAATAGATCAGAGAAAGAAAGCAAAAGAAAAAAAGGAGTAAAGTGAGTGACTTTGATAGTTACATTGTATTTTGAATTTTTTTTAAAAAAGAAGAGTTTTAATAGCTAAATACTTGAACTTTATAATTATTTTAGGCGTTGAAATTTAAGTGTTATAACATGTCAAGATAGATTTGTTTGAATTTATATGAGTGTGTGTTTTTATTATTTTGGATCATCAAATAACTGGTCAAGAAAGATTCAACGCAAGATGGTTCAGTTGCTCAATCTCATGATGCTATTAAGATTTTTTTTTTTTGAAAAGCACATTGGTAGGGTTAGCTCAGATGCAAAGTTAAGTTTTTTTTGGTGAATAATGTATGGAGCTTTTTTTTTATTTGCAAATATTATTTACTTTTCTTGTTGAATTATGAGTTTTAGGTTTGCTTTGAGTGTTTTTTTTCTGTGTTTTGGTAAAATTTTGCAACTTTGATATGTTTTAGAGCTGGTATTCTTTTACGGATCACATTGGTTATTTGTGCAATTTGGTATTTGATTTATACGGTAATGGAAACAACCAGAAAATCACTACAAAACAAACACATAAAACCGAAAAAATCAACCAAAAAATAAAAATATTTGCCAAAACAACCAAAAAAATCAGAAAAATAATAAAAAAAACCACCAAAACAAAAGAAAAACTACTACAAAACAATCTCATAAAAACTAAAATATGAATCGATCAAAATAGCAAAAAACAACCACTAAAACAACAAGAAAAATCACTGCAAAACAAGCTCAAAAAATTAAAGATGAACCAATAGAAAAATAAAAACGATCAGAAAACCACTACAAAACAATCTCATAAATT
>CATIWM010059800.1:0-13799 GCA_949671775.1 Mallotus repandus
TTTTGGGCCATCTCAATTTTTTTTTAATTAACTTGTACATTTCGCCAATTGGACTGGAAAAATGTACAAGAGCAAAAAAAAATTGCAAACTCATTTCGCCAGTAGCACTGGTAATATGTGCATTTCGCCAGTCCTGTAAAGAAATTCTCTCCCCTCCACCTCGGCCAAAAGTACCATATATTGAGAATATATTCGAGAAACTACCATAAAACTTAGAATTATTTCAAAAAGTACCATAATATGGGAATTTTGACAAATTTTTACCATAAATAGGTAAATTACCCATTATACACTGTATATAGATATAGATAGATATATAGATATGGTCTAAGTACTCTTTGACAAAATGTTTTAGTAACTAACTATATGCGCATATTTAATCAATTAAAATATTGTAATAAATCTTCATAAACGAAAGTGAATTCATTTGTTTATATAGTAAATATCTGTAAATATATTAAATGTTGAGTTTAAAAATTACTAAACCCAAATTTGATAAGTGTTCTCGATAATTTATTAGGCAATTTCCGCAAGTGCACGGATCGCAACAAGTAGTAAAGTTTGAGTATCGAGTATCTTTCCCACGAAAAGATTGATACTAAGTACTAGCCTTAATTATATTTCCACAATCTAACAAAATTGAATAATAGTGATGAAATAATAAATCAACTACAAGAATAGAAAACTTAAAACTGAAATAATTCTTTTTAAAATTCAATAATTAAAATCTAGAGCCTGGATTTGCTTCATTAGCTATTACTTGAATTACTGGATCTTTTCACAATTCAAATCATTAACACAATTTAGGGTAAATCACACAAATTATCTAGAGTTTCTTTCAAGATCATCTAAGAATACCAAAGTTAATTACAACCTATTTTCATGGTCACGTCAATTAACTAGGGTTCATTAAGTTCCTTAGCAATTTATTGCTCCCCGAAGGATTCGTCTACTTTCGTGATCGAGGTTCCTAAGTTTTACAAGTGTATGAGCCGATAAATCATGCAACTTTCGTTTTCTCTAATTTACCCAAAAACATGTATTTAATTAGGCCTAAAATCAATTACAAGAACAATTAAAAATAACTTGTAAAATTGACTGATAATTAATTTATTAAACAAAAATAAGAATCTAAAAAAGTAATAGACTAGCTACATAAATCCAAACCATAAAGGAGTTTAGTCGTGCATAATTGCGGCGATGAACAAAAACATAATAATAAAGAGAATTAAAGATGAAGAAGAAATAATAGTTTTGGCTCTTGAATCTTGCACAAGTTCTTCTTCAAACTCCGTTGACTCCTTCTTTGTGTTTTTAAAGGTCTTTTATATACTGGAATTTTGTGAGAAAAACGCTCTCTCTAAAATAAAACTTATTCCTTTTATAATGATCTCCAAAAAACCCTAAAAAGAACTTTCCAAAATTAGCAGCCCCTGGTGACACAGTTGTGTCGCTAAAGTGACACAGCTGTGTCGTGCAGTCTTTCTCAGAAATTAAGTTTTTTGACACGGCTGTGTCACCTAAGTGATATGGTTGTGTCAGATCAGACTTGAAACATGCACTCAGGCACAACTGTGTCTGAAGAGTGTTGTCATTTATATATATAATTTTAGAAGCATTTTTATAGGTTTTATAATATATTTTTTATAAGTTTATTTAATTGTTATTGATTTTACTTGCATTTAACATAATGTTATTTAATTGCATTTTAAAGAATATATTTGCATGTTTGATTAATAATTATATGCATTATAGTGTCTAACTAAAATATATATTGCAGTTTTATGAGCTGAAGCTATTGCACAATCGTGTCTTCGACCGTACAGGCACAATCACACACACAGGCTAGCACATGACTATGTGCTCATCAAGAATTCTGCACGCTTCACCACACGACTGCAAGAAGGTGTGCACTGACATGGTTGAAATCAAGCCCAATGAAGAAGCTATGCACGCCCCACCACATGGCCATGTATCAGCCCATACACAAATTTAGAATAATACACACCCGAGAGCATGGCCATGCGCTAGGGTGTGCACATAAAATTAACGTACACGCTTACGTACATGCCCTAGTGCACACTCTTGTGCATGGCCATGCGCTAGGGTGTGCGCTCATAAAAAATCTTCCTTTTTCATATGGATTACAGAATTAGAAGATTTCAGAATTGGAAGATTACATAATGATAATATTCTAGAATTGGAAGTTCTGAGGGCAAGAGATGGCTGTAAAAGGAGAGATCAATTCATCAATTCATTCAGGGAGAATTCATTTAATTCATCAATCAGAGATATTTTTGAGTAGGGAAGAAGGAGAGATTCAACCAGACTACATTCAAACAAGAATTGTTCTCATGCTTAGTTTATCTTTGATTTTGAATATCTATATCATGTGTAGCTAAATTACTCAGGGTTTGGATTCATGTAGCTAGACTACTGCTTGTTTGTATTTTTTATGTTTTAATTCAATAAGTTAATATTCAGTCAATTTTATGAGTCGTGCTTATTGTCTTATATTCAATTAAGGGCCCGATTGTTTGCATGTTTGTGGATAGATTAGAGACAATGAAAGTTGCATGATTTATCAGCTCATAGACTCATAAAACTTAGGAACCTCGATCATGAAAGTGGACGAATCCTTCAAGGAGTATGAAATTACTAAGGAACTTAATGAGTCTTAATTAATTAACTTGACCATAAAAATAGGCGGTAATTAGTTTTGACATGCTTGAATGATCTTGAAAGAGACTTTAAGTAGTTTGAGTAATTTATCTTTGACTGTATTAACAAGTTGAATTAAGATTAAATCATGTAATTCAAGTAAGTATCTAGTGAAGCGAATCCAGGCTCTATATTTTGATTATTGAATTTTAAAAGAATATTTTAGATTTGGAATTTATCTTTGTCAGTTAATATATTTTTTTCTTAATTAATTTATTTTGTTAGCTTGTGGAAATAAAATTAAGGCTAGTACTTGGTATCATTCTCCTCATGGGAACGGTACTCGATACTCGAACTTTACTAGTTGTTGTGAACCGTGCACTTGCAAAAATTGCCTAATAAGTTTTTGGCACTATTGCTGGGGAGATCGGCAATACCAATATTAGCATACTTTCTATTTTTGCTAGACTAGTATTTTTATTTTATTTAATTTTCTTTACTTTTTCTTCTCTGGTACTTAACTTTTGTTTATGCAAACAAGATCAAAATGTCTTGAACTAGAGAAAGTAAATCCAGAGATTGAAAAGTCTTGCAAAAAGAACCGTAAAGAGAAAAGAGAAAAATATAGAAGAATGGCTGAATAAGGAGATCAAGCAAGGGCTTTAGAAGAATATGGTGTTACTAGTCTCACAGGAAGCCAAAACTATATTGTGAAGCCAACTATCGAAGATAACAACTTCATAATCAAACCTACATACATCTAGATGGTTTCACAATATCAGTTTGGAGGACTACCAATAGAGGATCCAAATGCACATCTAGCTCCTTCCTAGACATCTATGACACCTTTAGGATGAATGGAGTGAGCACAGATGCTATTAGCCTCAGATTGTTTCCATTCTCATTGTGGGAAAAAGCAAAGTTGTGGTTAGGATCATTGGCGCCGAATTCCATCATCTCGTGGGATACACTTTCTAAGGCTTTTCTTACTAAGTATTATCCGCCTAGAAAGACTGCAAAATATTGCCAAGACCTCGCTGGATTTAAGCAATAGTCTAGAGAATCTCTCTATAATGCTTGGGAGAGATTTAAAGACTTGCAAAGACATTGCCTGCACCATGGCATTCCAGAGTGGCTACTGATGCAGACTTTCTACCAAGGACTGTCTGAGTCCTTGCAAATCACTATTGATGCTACTGCCCAAGGTTCTTTTATGAGCAAAACCCTTGATGATGCTTATGCACTCTTGGAAAAAATGGCTTCAAACAACTATTAGTGGCATGGGGAGAGAAATCAACCTAAGAAAGCTACAGGAGTCTATGAAGTTGATAGTCTAAGCATGGTAAATGCCAAATTAGACTCTCTTACCAAGAAGTTGGAAAAGCCATCTCAAGTACTCTCATGTGAAGTGTGTGGAGGAGGACATTCTACCACAAAATGTCAACAAGGTAACATTTTCTTTTAAGGTTATTCCATTGAGCAATTAAATGCTTTGAATGATTTTAATGGCAGGCCTTAAGGGAATCCCTACTTCAACACATACAACCCTGGGTGGAGAAATCACCTAAACTTTTCATCATTTAATCAAGGTGGAAACCAAAACACAGGCCAACAGCTAGGATACAAAGCTCCACCTCTACCAGGATTTCAGTAGAAAAACACAAACTCTTAGCTTGGGATACAATATAAGTGGAGATTGGTAGAACTATATGCTACAAGATTAAGTTTAGAATATATTAGCATCCGAGTTGAGGACTGAAATTTAGAGAGTTATTTGCGGATTCAGTCCTTTTGAGTGTAATTGACTTTGATATGATTTTGAGAATGGATTTATTAGCTCAGCATTATGCCACATTGGATTGTCGAGGGAAAGAAGTGATTTTCAGAATCCCAATGATGAAGAATTTAGATTCAGAGGTGATAAAAGTTTTGCACCTCAGAATCTTATCTCTGCTACTACAACAAGGAAGATGCTGAGAAAAGGGTGTCAAGGATACTTGGCATTGGTAAGGGATATGACAGCAGAATAAACATCCATCTCAGATGTTCCTATAGCATGTGAGTTTTCAGATGTCTTTCCTGATAAATTGTCGGGTTTACCACCTCACAGGGAAATATAATTCTATATTAAAGTGGTTGCAGGCACAGCTCCTATCTCTATGCCACCTTATAGGATGGCTCCTACAGAGTTAAAAGAGTTAAAGGAGCAATTGCAAGAATTGCTGGATAAGGGTTTCATAAGACTCAACACTTCTTCTTGGGGTGCTCCAGTCTTATTTGTAAAGAATAAGGATGGTACACTTAGATTGTGCTTTGATTACAGAGAATTAAAAAAGGTGACTGTCAAGAACCAATATCCTTTTTCGAGGATAGATGATTTGTTCGATCAGCTTCAGGGCGCACAGTTTTTTTCTAAGATCAACTTGAGGCCGGGTTATCATCAATTACGGATTAGTGAAGCTGACATTTATAAAACGACATTCTGTACTAGATATGGCCACCATGAGTTTCTGGTAATGTCTTTTGGGTTAACTAATGCACCAGCTGCTTTTATAGATCTGATGAACAGGGTGTTCAGACCATTTATGGATCAGTTTATAGTGGTGTTCACTGATGATATACTGGTGTATTCGAAGAGTATGGAAAAGCACGTATATCACTTGAGGACAGTGCTACAGACACTAAGAGAACATCAATTTTATGCTAAATTCTCGAAGTGTGATTTCTGGTTGGAGAGTGTTGCATTCCTTGGGCATGTAGTGTCTAAAGATGATATTCAGGTTGATCCACAGAAGATAAAGGCAGTATCTGAGTGGCCTAGACTGACATCAATCACTGAGATTCAAAGTTTCTTGGGTTTGGCAAGGTACTATAGGAAATTTGTTTAGGATTTCTTGAGGATTGCAGCACCTATGACGCACTTAACTTAAAAAAATGTGAAGTTTGTGTGGTCAAACACATGTGAGAATAGCTTTCAACTACTAAAGGAAAAGTTAACTACAGCTCCAGTGTTGACTTTGCCTAATGGAGTAGATAAGTTCACAGTGTACTGTGATGCCTCCAAAGTTACCTTAGGTCATGTGTTGATGTAGAATGGAAGGGTAGTGGCTTATACTTCTAGGTAGTTAAAAAAGCACGAACATAACTATCCTACCCATGACCTAGAGATGGCCGTGGTAATCTTTGCTCTCAAGATTTGGAGGCATTATCTGTACGGGGTAACATGTGAAATTTATACTAATCACAAGAGTTTGAAGTATATTTTTAGCAGAGAGATCTGAATCTCAGACAAAGAAGATGGCTAGAACTTCTGAACGATTATGACTTTGATGTCTTGTATCATCCAGGCAAGGATAATGTGGTAGCAGATGCCTTGAATAGAAATTCCTCATGTAGTCTTGCTCACATCACTATAGAAAGGAGACCCTTGATCCAAGAGATGCACAAGTTAGTGGACTAAGGTTTGATGATGAAGATAACCAGGCCAGGAGGATTGATAGCTTAATTCAAAGTTAGATCAGTGTTGAGGGATAAGATCAAAACAACTCAGAGCCTAGATCCTGATTTGGTAGAGCTTACGGAGAAACTTTATGAAGGGATATTCATTGATTTTAAACTTGATAATGAAGGTAATCTATTGATCAATGGAAGGTTGTGTGTTCCTAATATGGACAACTTAAGAGAAGAATTTTGGAAGAAGCTCATTTTATAGCCTACAGTTTACATCCTAGTTCCACTAAGATGTACCATAACATAAAAGATCTTTATTGGTGGGATGGAATGAAGAAGGATGTAGTTGAATTTGTTTCCAAGTGCTTGACGTGTCAGCAAGTGAAAGCAGAGCAGCAGAAGCCTTCTGGAAAGCTTCAACCTCTTCCGATTCCTGAGTGGAAATGGGAGAGAATCACTATGGACTTTGTGACCGGGTTACCTCGTTCAAAGGATGGATATGATTCCATTTGGGTGATAGTGGATAGGCTAACCAAATCAACTCATTTTTTGCCAGTTAAAGCTACTTATTCTGTAGCCAAGTTGGTTAAGTTGTACGTCAAGCATATTGTGTGCCTTTATGGAGTACCTATTTCTATTATTTTTTATAGATGTTCTGTATTTACCTCTCGATTTTGCCAAAAGTTACAAAAAGCAACGAGTACCAGACTTGATTTCAGTACTGCTTTTCATCCTCAAACAGATGGCCAGTCTGAGAGAACGATCTAAACACTCGAAAATATGTTGAGAATGTGTGTAATGGATCTTGGAGGCAATTAGGATTATCATTCGCCATTGGTAGAATTTGCTTATAACAACAGCTACCATAACAGTATTGAAATGGCACCATATAAAGCTTTGTATAGAAGAAAGTATAGATCCCCTCTGTGTTGGGATGGAGTTGGAGAAAAAGAATTAACTGGACCATAAATTATTCAGGATGCGTCCGAGAAGGTAGCTTCTATCAGAAGGAGATTAGAAATAGTAGCTAGCAGGCAGAAGAGTTATGCAAATCTGAAGTACAAAGATGTGAAATTTCAGGTTGGGGACTATGTATTTTTTAAGGTGTCACCTATGAAGGGTGTTATGAGATTTGGCAAGAAGGGCAAGTTGGCACTGAGATACATTGGACCTTTCGAGATTCTGGAGAGAGTTGGCATGGTTGCCTATCGATTGGCTTTGCCTATGAATTTGTCGTAAGTGCATCCAGTGTTCCACATTTTGATGCTTAGGAAGTATATTTCGGATCTTTCGCACGTTTTGCTGCCTCAGAGTGTGGAGTTGAATGAAGATCTGACATATGAGGAAGAACCAGTTGCGATTGTGGATTGTCAAGTTCATCAATTGCGTTCGAAAACGATTTTGATGGTCAAAGTATTTTGGAGGAGCACACATGGGAGACTGAGGCTGAGATGCGGGTGGCTTACCCTTACCTTTTTCCTCAATGAATTCTTGTTTTCAGTTCTTTATTTAAAATTCAAGGATGAATTTTTGTAAGGGGGGAAGATTGTTATAACCTGAATTTTTATAAATTATAAAATTAAATTTTTGGGATTTGCAGTGTTAATAATTATTTTATTAATTTATGATATTTGATTATTAGTGAAATTAAATTTGAAATTCTTGTGTCGAATATTATTTCAATATTATTGATATTATTACTTATGTGAAATTATTGACTTAGTGTATTTTAATACACTTTAAAATTGTTAAGTATATATATATTGTGGTGAGAGTTTAATTATATTATTATTATTATTATTATTATTATTGATATTTATTATTATTATTATTATTATTGTTACTATTTTTATTGTTATTAATATTGTTATTGTATTTTTGGGTATTATTATTATTATTATTATTATTATTGGTGTTATATATATATGTTTAAAGTTAAAGCTAAAAAAAAAAGGCTAGTTGTTGATGGACACGTGGTCCATCATCTTCATAAAAGGAAAAGTGGCGCTGCAAATAAAGGAAAATCAACGGGAGAGAGGCTGTTGAGATGGAAAATTTACATTTTAATACCAAAACTTTCTTTTTCTTCTTCTTCTCCGTTAACCCCCAAACGAACTCCGATCAACCTCAAATTTGATCGGTAGATTAGTCTTGGTCTCCTTTTTATTCCAGTAGCTTCAGTTTTATGAGGAACATGCCAGAATTGCGCAGAATTGCACAAAACCAGTCAACATTCTTCCTCTGTTTGGCACTGTTCCGGCGAGTTTCAGGTGGCGAGGTTGGTTCCATTTTGTTCCTCTCGATGTCAGGAGTCCGTAGCCACTGACCGTGCATCCGATCTATGTCCATAGAATATTTGGCGAATATTTTTAGTTATTTGTGAAATTAAGTTTGAATTTGATTTAATTAGATATAGTTGCCATTTGATGATTTGTTGTGGAGGTTCAAAACTTGCTAAATATGAGTTTTATTTTATTTTTTTGAATTTTTAGAATTCTCCGGGTTCGAGGGGTTACTGTTCACATTACTGTTCCGAGCTCGGAAAATTTTTATATTTTTAATAAATTTTATATATTATGTGGATTAAACTTTGTGAAGAAAGTTTTGTGAAATTGTTTATAGAATTTGAGATATGAATTTTTAAAGGTTATGTTTAAAAGTGTATTTTTGAGAAATTATCAGAAATTGGTGAATTATTTAATTTCAATTAAATTATTGATATTTATTATGTTTTAGACAAATTTTTAAATAATAATAGTATAAAAAGAATTTTTATAATTATTTTTCAATTAATTGTTAATTAGTGATAATTTTGGAAAAATATATGAAAAATAAACTTATTTATTATTATTTTTTTAGTTTAAATAAGCATTTTATAATTTTTATGATATTGATAAGTGATTTTAATAATTATTTATAATTTATGCTAAATTAATTGTATAATGGGAATTTTATGCTATTGATGGATTTTATTAGCAAATGTTATTTATGAACTGGAATTTTATTATTTATTTGGAAAATAAATTTCTTTAATATTTTTATGATATGTTTAGGTTATTTTAGAAAATTATTTATTTATTGTATATTTTGTGATGTTGGCTCTTGGTTGGGCGTGAATTGTAGTTCGGGGGCCTAACTCGAGATTTTGAGTTTTGGAATTTTGAAGTGTATTTTTGTGCAGGAATAACTCTACTTTTAATAGAAAGATGTCCGTTTTACAAAGGAGACTCTACCGAATTTTTGATAGATTTCTCGTAAAACGTGACATCGGGGTTGTATTGAATTTTGAGTTTTAGTAGAGTCATGTCTTAGATTGAGTTTCCTTAGAAATATAGAATGTATAAGGTTAGGATTTAATCCTAATTATTTTATTATTTTTCCTATAGCCACACCGAGACAGAGACCTACGGGTCAGGGCTAGTCAAATTATTATATAGGAGCACACACTTGTGAGTTATTATTATATGTATGCATGACATATAGAAATTATTGTTAGCATCTATATTTTGACGATATGAATTTAATATATTAGTTTGCATCAAATTTTATTTATTTATTAATTATTATTATCATTATCATATAAATATTTAAATGCAACTCTATGTTCATAATTTGGATGCTTTTCATATTTAATATGATTTCATTTATTTATTTTGAATAAAATATTTTTGGAGGATAGCCATGGAACGTGCTACCTAGTGGGCTACACTAGAACTGTGTGTGCATCGGTAAGTTAGAATACTAGGTTTGATATTTGATTGATATTGTGGAATTTATGATTTGAATTATGGATTATCCGGATCATGGAGGTTTTATTGGAAGGCATGACTGCTATAGCTCGATGGACCTTTCAGGGTCTCGGGGCCAGTCCACCTACTATTGGATAAGAGAATGTTATTGGAACTAAGTGAGTCTAGTGGCCTGTGAGGATTATGTGATTTGAGGATGTGAACTTTTAGGGTTCTACTTCGATCCTTCAGTAAAATAAAATACAAAAAATATTTTCAAGCATTTGTATGGATTGTATGAATAATTATATAAATATAAATATACAAATATTATTATTGATGCTTGTGTGTACGTGCATTAGGTTACATGCATATATATAATAATGATTCACTCAATGAGGTCTGAGGCCCCTCAATTATTTTTTAGGATCCTTCTAGTCAGACCTCGTATAGTAGTTCTCTTCGCCGGATTCTTTCTTCTTTGGTTGGTTTATGTAAATTTTAGACTATCATTTCTTTTATTAATTAAATGTTGCAGTAGTAATATGTATTTGTTGTAGTATGTGAAGATAATATTGACTGAGATTATGTACCTGACTATTGTATAAATATTTTTAATATGATATTATTTATGAAAAAGTTATTGATGTTTTAAAAGTTTTAAATTCTTAGGCATATTTATGGTCATAATTGTTATGAAAGTTATGTTTAAGGCTTACTACGAGTTCCGAATTTGTGTGAATTCCCATTCCCTAGCGCCGGTCATAACTCCTGGGTTTGGGTCGTGACAAAAACTATCCATCCGAATATGGTAAAAGCCTCCTTGCCGATAAAGAAGTTTGGATGAAAGCCCAGAATGCAGGAGCAAGTTCTAGCACAGCATCGGGTTCAACCCAAGATCAAGACCCAATGGACCAAGGCTTTATTGAACCATGCGAGGTTACTGATCCAAGAAGGCCCTATGCAGGATACTCTCAAAATCCTGACTCAGACAGTAGTTATAGTGGAGATGAAGGGAATCTGTCACTAAGTCATGAACCTATAAAAAAATAGTCATTATCATAGTCAGTAACCTGTCTTGTTTAAAGTATTTTTAAATAAAGCAGAACCACTTCACATGGTCTGCCTTTGTCTTTGTCAGTTTTAATTATTGTGTCCTATATAGTATCAGCCAGGTGTTATGATTGTAATGGTTTGTGATCTTTGTAATCTCTTTCTGATTGGCCACGAGTTGATTAGCTCATCTGTTGTAATAGTGCTCCTCATTACTATAAAAAGAGGTTTCACCTTCATTTCCAAGGTAGAGAACCCAACACAAATACTGCCTAATAAATAAAACCATGAATTTCTAAATCCTTTCACTTCTTTCTTTGAAGGTTTATTTTTAGGAATAACGATCATTCCCCTAAATAGTTATCAATAAGTATGCTCTGTACTCGCCCTATTTAGGGATCTTGTACAACAAAAGATTAATAACAGATAAATGATCCAGTTTACTAACTTCATTAAGATTATATAGCTTCTGGTTGAACATAAAAAAGGGACAGGCTTGGCCGGAAATTGATTGTTGTGTGTTATAATTACGGCCTTTGATAGTCCATGATATGTTTAATCTTAGATTATATAGTTAAGCTTATAGTTTTAATGGAGCTCTGACAAAATTAATATTATTATTATTTATTTTTTTTAGAAATGAGATAATAATGATAAAGATTGGAAAAATTATTACTAAATGAGTTATTAATAAATTATTTTTTATATCTCTATAAAATAATAGTTTTAACACTGAAAATTTATTAATTAAATGAGATAATAATGAATTTATAAATCAATAAATTACTTTTTATTAATAAAAAGGTCAAATGATATAATCATCAAGACTAAAAATTATTAATTTAATCAATATATAAATTAATAAATTATTTTTTATTAATAAATAAGTCAAATAACCTAATTATTAATGAATTATATACTAGAAGCAACCACAAGATTCAAAATTTTTACGTTAAAATATGCTTGAAAAAAGTTACCACTAAATCACTTAACTTGTGAATTAATAACTTGTTAATTTATAAAAAAACAACTACATTTCATGAACAATATTTTTTTTAGGTTTATATATATTTTAATTAAATAAAATTATAAACATATTTATTGTTTTTTAATATATTATGTAAAAAAATAAATGATATTTTATTAATTTCAATTAAAAGATATAATATATTTATTATTTTTAATTAATTTGAAGAAAAATAAATTATATAAATTATTTTTAATTTGTAAAATTATATATGTTTATTTCATATATTTAAATATTTTATATTTCATCAAATAATTTCATATAATATGTTATTTTATAAATTTAATAAATTTTTAATTTGATACATTAACCTTGTAATGAGACTAACAAAAAATATAAATTAAAAGATACTATTAATGAGGTATTATTTAATTAATTAAGATTATATTGTAGCTAGTTTTCCTTTTTTTGTCCAATTATATTTTTACTTAATAATTTTTTTATAAATTTATTAAAATAACTAGATGTGAAACCCCGCAATGCACAGACTGTAAATTAATAGATGTTTTATTTAATTATTTTAAAATATAAATAGAAGTTATGAATTAAATAAATAGTTATTTAATTAATAGTTTTTATTAGGGTTGTTTGTAATTAAATTTTGATAAATGAAAATCTAAAAGTTAACCAATCATTCAAATTAATAGTCAATTTATGAAAATGTTTGAGCTAAAATTTTAATTATAACTTAATAAAATCTTAAACATTCAACGAACCAAATTCACTTAAATGAATTACAAATATACGAAAAGGAAATTACATGAATCAATATTAGGACCTCAAATATAAAATGCTACCAGCACATACTTTCATGTAATTTCAAAATAAATTTCAAGGTAAAAATATAGATAGTCAGAAAAATATTAAAAATACAAATTAATACACAAGAGGTAAGTCTTACACACAAATAGGCAGCTGCAACACAACTTTCATGGTTATATTAGGAAGAGATGTGATATTTTTTTAATAACTAATTGTCTTGAAATATTAACTTTCTCTTTATCATGATATATAATAAAAAAAAGGAGCAAGCCGAAATGAGAGGTCATATTTTTGTCAATTTTATACAAAGACTTTTTCCCACCTTAACATCTTTTAAAAGAGAATTGAGTATATAAATAAATAATGTAAGATATAATAATATAATTAAAAATGTACATTAAAAAAACCTAAAAAAAGAAGTTACCTTAATTTGGTGAAAATTGATCCATAGCGGAAGAGACTTTTCTTTCTTTAATATTTTATATTATCAATAATAAAATATTATATTAGAGTTTGAGGTACAATAAAAGAAAAGTGTTTGTAATAAAAGAAAAAAGTGTTATAATATTATGAATTATTTCAGAAAAATATTATGAATTTTAATAATTTAATATATAGATATTTATGAGTATTTAAATATTGAAATATGAGGAGGGACATTTTTCAATTTTTGACCTTTATGATTATATATATATATATATATATATATATAGAGAGAGAGAGAGAGAGAGAGAGAGAGAGATTTCATACGCGGTCAAATTTTAGTTGTTAGTATTGGTTGACCATTTTGAAGTACCTCTGGTTGTAAAAGTTTCTTACAGTGGTTTGGACTTTATTATTTGTAACCTTAATTAACAGGTCAAGATAAAATAGCTTATAAATTAAAAATACGAAATTTTTTTAAAAAAATAGAATTGATTTTTTTTTAAAAAAAAATTGTGGTTGTTTTCATGTACAAAGAATAACCTAAGAATTACAACAACTACCATCAATAACAACAAGCTAAAAAAAATCATAAAACACAAACAACAACAACAACAATCAAATAACAACCTGAAAATAGCCCTTCAGCAACAAGAAAAAAACAGGCAACATCACAACAGCCTTTCAACAACTAG
>CATIWM010059806.1:0-17351 GCA_949671775.1 Mallotus repandus
AAATAATTGACTTTTGTTAAAATTTAATTTACCTGACGTATTTATCACTTAATTGTTTTATATTTTTTAGAAGAGAGATTCATTTACATTTCCAATATATTTCTAATTCTCCTAGTTTTTAAACTTTAGCCCACAATTATTTGACTTTTAAGTCTTTTTGCACTTAAATCTTTTATATTATTTATATGCAAGATTCATTCACATCTTAAATATTTGATCAGTTTTTTTGAACATCATGATTTGTCTCCTTGAAGTTCAAGAACTTTTGTATGTTTTTTGTATAGGATAGATTCACATTTTTTAACATAATTTATCTCTTTGAACACATTGATTTTTTTTAAAAAATTAAATCATATGCTTATTTTATATATTACTAATACAACTCTTCAGCTCTTTAAACTTGGGTTCATAATTATTTGGTAGTTTTCACAATTAAATTAAAAAGTAAAAAAAAAAAATCAAAAAGCTGATTGAGCAAAAAAATTTTAAAATTAACTTTATCAAATAAAATTCTTTCAATTTTCGTTAGTGTTTCTTTGTCATGACTGCTGCAAGTTTCTTGAGGAAGCTCTTTACTAAAGTTATGCCCTTGTCGATGCTCATGTTGCCTACATGTGCTTTCTCAAAATTTTTGAGTCTACTCTAGACCATTTCTTTCATCAAAATCTTAATGATAATAGTGATGATAATATTTACTCTGATCCTTCTTGTGTCATTAAACCCAATCCTTTGACATCGACCAAGTCTTCTTTTTCACCTGATGTTGACCAATCTTTTTTTTTCCCCTTAAAATCTAACAAACTATTATTTTGCAGTGATTTTTTTCTTTTTAACCAGCAAAACTGTACATTCAACTTGATTATCGACATCTACTTATTCAAATATTTTTCATACCAAACAAAAATTCTTTTATAGAATTTTGATGATTTTTTATTAATTGGATCTCTTTATTCTAAAACTTTTGTTGATATTTTTACTGTTAGATTTATTTAAAAATTAAATACTTAATTTACGGCTTATTCAAGTGATTGAGTGAAATATATATACAGATCAACATTCAAAAAAGTTACCATTTTGAGTAAAATTTTATTTTCATACAATAAACTGTTGTTATTTATCTTATTTCTTCATCGATTTAACAAAATTAATACGGTTTTTAAAAAGTTACACACAACAACTGGTTTACAACAAACAAATAACAACAAATAATAATTGAAAACAATAAATAATAACAAACAGTAATCGAAAAACAACAAAAATAATAAATGAAAAAACAATAAACAACAACCAAAAACAACAACAAAATTATTTAATATATATATAAAAAATTCTTATTTTTATTATTAATACTAATAAAAGCGAAGATTTAATTAGTACATAAAATAATTAGACTAGTTTTAAATATCTCTTTCAAAATTTTTAAAAATCTCATAAAAAATTAAGCTAATTAAACTTAAAATTAAAATTATTTTAAATATAAAAATTAAATAAATATATACAATCAACTTTAAATAAAAATAAAAGTAAAATCAGATAAATAGTAAAAAAAGAAAATATAAAATTGAAAAAGTGGGGAAAATACTTGTGAAAATCCTGAGTTTAAGTGGAGTGGGCCATGCGCTGAAATTTCCACTAAAATTAACGAATCGGGCCAAGAATCAAACGTGACGTAGATGCATGACCAAACTAGCTTAGCTCAGCTAATCTGTGATAGAATTTAGCAATTATAGCGAATAAAATACTCCATCACCGTCCGATCAGGTCAAGTTCCTGTCACAAAACCCACCACCGTCACCTTTTCTCTCTTTCCATTATTCGCACTCTCCTGTGTCGCTGTGTAGCCTACCCTACTCTATTACGCACCAGAGCAGTGCCTGCCGCTGTGCTCTCACCTGATTGGTCACATTTAAAAGCTATAAAAAGCAGTCATTGTCCCTTCGTGAGCAAGGAGTCTGCACCAGCTTTAACTTTCAGCACAAAAAGAGATCATGCTTTCATGCCTCTTCTTCTTCTTCTCTTTCTCCAATTCTAGGGTTTCAATTTTCATAATTTCACCATGATTCCGTCCTCCAACCACTACCACTACCACCACCAGCGCCGTCAGCTCCGCCGTCCTCCTCCTCTTCCTACTCCGACTTCTCACATCCGTCACCAAAACCGTGTCTTTATACTCAAACTCTGCTCTAACAGTCAGCACCAGCGTCCTGCTGTTCCGATTGATTCAATTGTGTCGCAATGTAACCCTAAGCCTTACAAATTCAACCCCAGACCGAGTGGGACACTGGCTGCTACTCTGTATTTTCATCAGCAGTGTGATGCGCAAAGCGCTTTTGTTTTTCTTTGGGAGAAACGTTTGTTAGGTGAGCATTTATTTACTCCTTCGGCTGATTTTGGTGTTAACGATGAAATTAATGAGGAAGTTAGGGATTTGTTTCGGTTGCATGTTCAGAGGCTTCTACGAGGTGAGATTTTAAAGAATTTGGAGACGAAAGTTAATGATTTGGCTTCGGAAATTGAGAAAGTGTCGAGCTCGCTTCGGAAACTTAATAAATTGAGAGATTTCGGAGAGCTTGAAGCTAAAAAGAAGAAACTTGTTGAGGAAAAGGATGGCATTGTGAAAAGGATTGATGAGTTTAAGCGTGGGGTTAAGTGTGTGATGGATTATTTAGAAAGAAAGGAAGTTGATGATGATCAGGAGTTGAAGGTTTTATTAGGGTTTAGAAATGGGAGGGCTGTTAGTTGGAGTAAGTTACATTTTTTGTTGTTGAGAGAGTGTAAAAGGCTTGAACATGGGTTGCCTATATATGGTTTTAGGAGGGAGATTTTGCAGCAAATACATTCGCAGCAGGTACTATTTCTGTCTTCAAATATTTAAATGAAAGTGGAGTTCGCCTTAGATGAATGAATTTTGATTTTAGTTAGTTTGTGAATCTGCTTTTGTTTGTCTACTGAATCTTTGCGTGTGATTACAATCTTGCTGCTTTTGCACAATTGTGATGTTGATTCTTGGGGCAGTATAATCTATTAATCTATGCCATGATTTTTGTCATCTAATTTGTTTATTGTGTGAGGGGACCAGAGCTCCTTGGCCTTCTTGCATATAGTTTGCTCATTGTTGGAAATAAATTTTAGTTTATCAGACTACAGTTTGTTCTTGAAAGCTGCTTTAAGAATGGTGTTTCTCAATCTACTTATCTAATTGGCTCTTTCCTTGTCAAGTCTATTGTTCTGCTTTGAACAAATTCAACCCGTACCGTCTTATCTCATCTCCTAGGCAATCTCTAAGAATTGCTTGGAGTTTCAGTAGAATTTTGGTCATTTTTTCCTTTCCTCACAGGTGATGGTCTTGATTGGAGAGACAGGTTCAGGGAAGAGTACACAGTTGGTACAATTTCTTGCTGACTCGGGTGTTGCTGCCAGTGGTTCTATTTTGTGTACCCAGCCTCGTAAAATTGCTGCCAGTTCCTTGGCAAACAGGGTTGGCGAGGAAACCATTGGATGTTATGAAGATAATTCAACTGTCTGTTTTCCGACTTATTCTTCTTACCAGTCGTTCGATTCCAAGGTAATAATATATATGACTGATCACTCTCTAATGCAGCACCTCATGAGAGATAAGACTTTGTCTGGAGTTTCATGTATTATTGTAGATGAGGCTCATGAAAGAAGCTTGAATACTGATCTTGTGTTGGCCTTGATTAAAAAATTACTTATTGATAGGCGTGATTTAAGGCTTGTTATAATGTCTGCAACAGTTGATGCGACCAAATTATCAGAATACTTTTTTGGTTGTGGAACCTTTCATGTGTTGGGGCGAAATTTCCCTGTTGAAATCAAATATGTTCCTGATGTCCCTGAAGGGTCTTCTTGTTCCTTACCTGGTATTAATAATATTGCACCATATGTTTCCAATGTTGTTAAGAAGGCAATGGAGATCCATAAATCAGAGAAGGAAGGGGCAATTCTTGCCTTTTTGACTTCCCAACTGGAGGTAGAATGGGCTTGTGAAAAGTTTAACGCTCCCTCTGCAATTGCATTGGCATTACATGGAAGGCTTTCCCATGAAGAACAATGTCGTGTTTTCCAGAATTATCCAGGGAAGAGAAAAGTTATTTTTGCTACAAATTTAGCGGAAACATCCTTGACAATTCCAGGTGTCAAGTTTGTGGTTGATTCTGGAATGGTTAAGGAAAGCAGGTTTGAACCTACCTCTGGCATGAATGTTCTAAAAGTTTCCAAGATTAGCCAGAGTTCTGCTAATCAACGAGCTGGTCGTGCTGGTCGAGTGGAACCTGGCAAGTGTTATCGGCTTTACTCAGAGGTTGATTTTCAGTCAATGGCTTTCCATCAGGAACCTGAAATTTGTAAAGTTCACCTTGGTATTGCAATTCTGAAGATACTTGCTTTGGGTATTAAGAATGTGCTAGACTTTGATTTTATTGATGCTCCTAGTGAAGAGGCAATTGATGCGGCCATCAGGAATGTTATGCAGTTAGGTGCAGTTACTTGCAAAAATGGTTCTTTTGAATTAACTCCGGATGGGAAGTGCTTGGTTAAGTTGGGCATTGAGCCTCGACTTGGGAAGATAATCCTTGACAGCCACCGCTATTGTTTGCGTAAAGAGGGAGTTGTTCTTGCTGCTGTTATGGCAAATGCTAGTAGCATATTTTGCAGAGTTGGTACAGATGATGCCAAACAGAAATCAGATAGTCTCAAGGTGCAATTCTGCCACCATGATGGGGATCTCTTCACATTGCTTACAGTGTACAGGGAGTGGGAAGGTATACCTGCAGATGATAGAAACAAATGGTGTTGGAATAATAGCATCAATGCGAAAACCATGCGTAGATGCAAAGAGACAGTGCTAGAGTTGGAGAACTGTTTGAAAAATGAACTTAACATCATTATTCCATCATACTGGGTGTGGGATCCTCATGTTGTCACAGAGCATGATAAACGTATGAAGAAGATCATACTTTCTTCATTAGCACATAATGTTGCCATGTACTCTGGATATGATCGTCTTGGTTTTGAGGTGGTTTCAAGTGAGGAATACTTTCAACTTCATCCTTCATGCTCATTGCAAGTGTATAGTGAAAAGCCAAACTGGGTCGTTTTTTCTGAACTTTTATCAGCATCAAGTGATTATCTAGTCTGTGTTACTGCCATTGACTTTGATAGTTTGTCTGCTTTGAGTCCTCCTTTGTTTGACATCTCAAGGATGCATAGTAGAAAATTGCAGTTGAGTGTGATCAAAGGATTTAGCAGCACTGCTTTGAAAAGGTTCTGTGGAAAATCAAATCATAACTTGCTTTCTCTTCTTTCTCGTATACAGACAGAGTTCATGGATAAGCGAATAGGTATTGAAATCAGTGTTGACAATAATGAGATTCTATTATATGCTTCTGCACAACACATGGAAAAGGTTTATGGCCTTGTTAACGATGCATTAGAGTATGAAATGAAATGGTTGAAAAATGAATGCCTGGAGAAGTGCTTGTATCACGGGGGACAAGCTGGTGCTTCTCCCCCAGTTGCACTTTTTGGAGCTGGTGCAGAAATCAGACATTTGGAATTAGAGAACAGATATTTGAGTGTAGATGTCTTTCTTTCAGTTCCAAGTGCTCTAGAAGACAAGGAGATCTTGACATTCATTGAGAAATCTGTTTCTGGGGTGTGTGGGGTTCACACATTTGCAAGCAGCAGACTGGAGGCTGACCATGTGGAGAAGTGGGGCAGGGTGACTTTTCTTACTCCTGAAGCAGCTAGAAAAGCACTTGAGTTCAATGGATTTAACTTATCCAGTTCCTTACTTAAGCTGTCCCCCGCTAGTGTTGGAGGTAGTTACAAATTATCATCATTTCCTGCTGTAAAAGCCAAGGTTACCTGGCCACGGAGGTACAGTAAAGGGTATGCAATTGTCAGATGTGAAAGGAATGAAGTCGACTTTGTTGTTCAAGATTGCTTTAATCTTGTGATAGGAGGCAGGGTAGTTTATTGTGAACGCAGCACAAAGGACATTAATTGCATTGTCATCAGAGGATTGGATAAAGATACATCTGAACCAGAGATTCTTGAAGTTCTGCAAATGGCTACCCACAGGAGAATTTTGGATCTCTTTCTGATTCGAGGAGATGCTGTAAATAATCCTCCTCTCGGTGCATGTGAGAATGCAATTCTTAAGGAACTTGCTCCGTTCATGCCTAATCAGGCCCCCTTGAGCAATTACTGTCATGTTCAGGTATGTTCCCCTGAGCCAAAGGATGCTTTTATGAAAGCCTGGATCACCTTTGATGGAAGACTACATTTAGAGGCAGCAAAAGCTTTGCAACATATTCAAGGGAAGGTGCTTTCTGGATGTTTATCATGGCAGAAAATGCAATGCCAGCAGGTGTTCCATAGCTCTGTATCATGTCCTGCTTCTGTTTTTTCGTTCATTGAGAGACAACTTAACTATTTGCTCAAAAGGTTTACACATCGACCTGGTAATTCATTCACCAATGATTATTTTCTTGTATTTGTTTTTGTTGATGATCTGGTCCATCTGCTATTCAAATTTGCATTGAGTTTTTCATATTTATTTACTTAAAATGCTTCAAGTTATGTATGCACATCCTTCTTATGTATGTTACATGCTGATACTAAATCTATCATGTATTTTTTCCTTTTTTCTACAATTTTTAATTTTTGATGTGGGAACAGTAACTAGCTGTTAAGAAATAAAAATGGAATGAGAAACAAAAAATCTTATTTTTCTTGTTCAAGTTGACATTATTTTGGTACTGCAATTGCAGTTTGTGCTGCTTTCTTTTTCTTGTCTTCTTCTACTAAAGTAGCTGAAATAGCCAATCTCATGGATCACACTTTGGTGTAATTGTGAATTTTTGATAGTTAGGTCATTTCAGCTTTGACTAGTTGAAGCTTTCAGCTTGACTTGCAATAAATGATTGCTGTTTTTTTCAGTGCAGTTGTTTTGGTGAAAATGTGGAGTGGATTGAATGGGCTATTGCCCAGAATATAATTTCATAACATGCAATTTTTCCCCTAAAATTTTGTTCTGCTATTTAATATAGAACCATGATAGGTACTATATTGACTTAGTACTGATAAACCTGACTCCACAGGTGTACAGTGCAAATTAGAAAAGAATGAAAATGGCTCCTATAGAGTGAAGATTTCTGCCAATGCAACAAAGACAGTAGCAGAGGTGAGGAGGCCACTGGAGCAGCTAATGAATGGGAAAACGGTAGATCATGGCAGCCTCACCCCAGCAGTTCTGCAAACTCTTTTCTCAAAAGAGGGCAGATTGCTTATGAAGTCACTGCAACAGGAAATGGGAACTTATGTTCTCTTTGATAGGCAGAACCTCTGTGTTAGACTCTATGGTCCTGAGAACAAAGTTGCTCTTTCTGAACAAAAGTTGATATGGTCCCTTTTAGCTCTGCATGATAACAAGCAAATAGATATTCCTCTTCGAGGTGGAGCTATGCCATATGATCTCATGAAGAAAGTGGTTGAGAAGTTTGGGCCCGATTTACATGGGCTCAAAGAAAAGTTTCCGGGTGCTGCATTTACGCTTAATACAAGGCGCCATGTCATCTCTTTTAGTGGCAAAGAGGATTTGAGGCTGAGAGTGGAGGATATGATTCATGACTTTGCACGATCTCTGAGTGTCAGTGGATCTGGAAAACAACCAAACCATGAAGCTCCTAGCTGCCCAATTTGCTTGTGTGAAGTTGAAGAGTGTTATCAGCTTGAGGCTTGTGGACACAAGTTCTGCCGGTCTTGCTTGGTTGACCAGTTAGAGTCAGCAATGAGAGGACGTGATGGTTTCCCTGTACGCTGTACTCATGAAGGTTGCAGGATGCACATTTGGCTCACTGATCTGAAGTCTCTATTGCCATGTGACAAATTAGAGGACCTTTTCAGGGCCTCTGTGGGGGCATTTGTAGCAGCTAGTGGTGGAAATTACAGGTTTTGCCCCTCTCCTGACTGTCCTTCTGTTTACCGGGTAGCAGATGCTAGAACATTTGGAGGCCCATTTGTATGTGGAGCATGCTATGCAGAGACATGTACCAGGTGTCACTTAGAGTATCACCCATATGTGTCCTGTGAAAGATACAAAGAGTTCAAGGATGATCCTGATTTGTCGTTGAAAGATTGGTGTAGGGGTAAAGAACATGTTAAGAGTTGTCCAGTGTGTGGGTATATAATTGAGAAGGTGGATGGCTGCAATCATATTGAGTGCAGATGCGGCAAACACATCTGCTGGGTCTGCTCAGAATTCTTTAGCAGCAGCGATGACTGCTATGGGCACTTAAGAACTATACATCTCGCAATCATATAAAAACCAAGCTAACCACACAATTTTAACCTGCTTGTACATAGTTGTGCATACACAAATATTTGTACTTAGTAGTATATGTGATCTAGGATCTTTTGTATATCAGTTTTCATTCGGTTTCGTTGTTAGTCTTATTATGTCTCTTTTCTGCTCAATGATGACTTGAGTTTAACATCTGGTTTGCTCAACTTATTAGGCCTTCAATAGTGCAGAGCATGTAGATTTGGTTCAGTTTCTGTCCTAGATGGAGATAAGCAGTAGTATTTATCAGCTGGAATTCATCCTTGCCTAATTTCAATAATGTTTATGTGATCTCTCAATGCTGCTGCTGCTATTTATCAGCAAGAATTATTCTAATTTCTTCTTAATTTTTTACTAGTATCAAAAGAAAAATATTTTTCTGCATGATAATTTATATTGCTGTTACATTTGCAAAGCTTCTGACATGAATGTCCTCTCTAATTTACTCGTCTTTTATGTTGTATAAGCTTTCCAACTGCAGGCTCAACCATTGTCTCCAAGTCATCGCAGTCATGCTTCAACTTGTCGACCTGAATACCAGGAAAAAGAAAATTTGTCATAATTTTTTTTCTCTGACTTGCGTTGTTATCTTGTGTTCATGCATTCACAGTTTAACACATGCTGTGCTGCAAGGTTTGTTACCTTGTGTATGAATTCTTTAGTCACTTGTGCATCGTGGGCAGTTTGTTTTGAAATGTGCTCCATCAGCAAAGCAGCTTCCTTCAGTTTGCCTTTGTCAGGGAGTTTTTCTGCTGCCTCGGCTGATAAGTTCTCCACCATTGTTGCACCCTTTTCAACTACTGCTGCTACAGTTTCAACCTCTTGCATGACAATTTCTGCCTGTCCTAAACTTACCCAAATTTTTTGAAATCGATCACCAAATCCAATAACATCTATGATCCTCAATTCTTGGAAATTTTTTTTAATGCAGTGTCACAAGGCAAGTATCATACAAAGTTGAATTTTTATGCAATTTTAACAAAAAAGTCAAAAGAGGGAAAATTGAAATTTAAATGTTTAGTTTGAATGCTTTTGGATTAGGTAAGTTCTGCATTATAGAATAAATATTTAATTGGAAATGTGTTTAAAAAGAAAGTGTGAGTATATATATAACACATATTAACAAATATACTTTTTTTTTTTAGTTTAAATCATAGATTTCCAACTTGAACTTTAAATATTGCTTAAATGAAAACAGTTCCATAGTAGCGCTGATTTCAATGGTTATTAAAAATTAACGTATTTTATGAAACTATATTTTTTATATATTATTTATCTCTTCAATTATAAAAGTTAGAACATATTTTATTGAATATATAAATAAAATGTGTGCAGATTTTTCCAAATCATTTATAATATATACGTTTATTTTCTTCAATTACGTACTATATCATGTTCAAAATTGACATACAATCATGTACCTTCTATCATCTTCAATTTCTCCCATTTTTGCTTCCAGAACGGCAGTAAGAGAGATAATATAGAACCCAACACCCATTTTGCCCTGCATGTCATTATAATTCTCCTCATGTTTCTACTTAATAATAACTTTGCAAAATAAATTAAGATTTAAACGCATATAATAAGAAGCCTGCGAGTGCTTGGCCAACTCCGCCACGGGCATTGTGGGGTCTCAAATTTGAGACTCCACGCTCTCGTTGTTGTTCCTCTCTCCTTGTTGAATGTAAGGTAAAAAAAAAACACAGATAATAAGAAGATAAAAGAAAAATGGTATAATTCATGAGTTACATCAAATCTTAATACCAAGTGGAGAAGTTAAATCTTGGAGGGTCAGGTTCGGGCACTGGTGGTCTAACCTTATCATCCTTCATAACCTTCACCCTAGATCATAAACATCCCAAAAAGAAAAAAAAATACGTATAAATTTCTCATTTTCAATATATACAGAACAATCATTGAAGTGAAAAATAAAGTAGATTTCAAGGAGAAATGTTTACATGTTAGCATTAAGATTTTTCCATGTTCCAACATTGGCACTTCCACTGAACATCTGCAACCCTTGATGCATTGAATGTCCATAACCAATCATGTTATTAGCTACTTTAGTACTAGAACACGAACCGTATCCAACAGAAACATTGTTGGAGCGAAATCTGTGTCGAAAAATCAGTTCAAGAAAACCTCGAACGTTATAAGAACCTCTACTAGGCATATTGAAGTAAATATAATCTTATGTTAAAATAACCTTGAAAAAATCCCTTATATTTATACACATTAAGCTTGTTGTTGATGCATTGCAAGTGGGTTGTGAGAGACCTAACAGATGGCCAAATGGATAAAACAGAGAAAAAAGGAAGTAGAACACAAGCACGTTAAGGGACGTCATGTGGGTTTTGCTTATTTTGTTGCTTGAAGCTATGGTTTACAACTGGAAAAATATTTAAAGAAATAACGGTCTGTTCCTTGCAAGTTATAGCTTGCCCTTTTAAAGCTTCTAAGAAGCAATTCTAGTTTTTAGCTTATTAACGTTTTTTCCCCCTTTTTCTTTAAGAATCAAGATTGAAGATAATATAGATATAAATAAAGAATTATCCGAAATCAGAAAGCTTTATATTTATGTTATTTTAATTTAACATAATTCTGTAACTTATGCATATAAGGAAAGGATCAATCCCAAGCATCATCACTTTGTTAGTTACTTGCAGCCAATGAATAGTTCATCCAATATTTTTCCTTTCAATTCATGCACGGTCACGATCCCACCTATGTCACGATCCCACATTGGAGAAATTTGGGGAACATCTTAGTCTTATAAATGTGGGCACTATGCATTACACGCCTTAATAGACTACTTTTTTGGAAAGAAAGTAATGGCCATGACACCGAGCCCTGCAATGCAATCTTTTGTGCCAATGCCAACACAAATTAGACAAAAATATTCCCACCCTTAGTTTTATTTATTTATTAATTTTTTTAGTTACAGAGAGTTTCTTAATTTTTTTTTTTTGGACTTGCAGAAAAGCGTGGTGGTATGATGTTCATGTTCTCAAAATTGCAAATTTTTTATGCTTGTTATATGTATACGTTTATCCTATACAACCTCTTGTTCTATTTTTGCACTAGACAGTTGCAAATAGAAAGGAGGAGCAAAAACAAGAAAAGAACATACAAACATGGCAAGAGTTGCCAAGACTCGTGTGGCGTGCTCCCTTAAACGATGGTATTTCATTGGTTTCCAAGAATTTCAGCGTATCATGAACCATCTATACTATAGATTTTTCCAGTAATTAGCCACTTCATTGTCAACTAACAGTTGCCATGCCTGGAGGTAGGTCCATTTCTGGTTGTGTTCCAAGCTCGTGACAAAATCTATTTACTGCTTCATTTTACCACTAATGCTGGATAAAAAATTCAAAATTTGTGATGCTTTTGCTGAGTTGTTCTGTGAACTGCTGGACGTACCGATAACCTCAGTTTCCTTATCAGCCCTGCTACTAACAGCAAGATCACCGACGGTGGATTTCTTCTTCATTTGGGATTCAACCTTTGCCGCAAATGCAAGAGTTGACATTAGGGCCTTCTGAGCTGAATTTGGTGTATTATTTAAGTGCGCACTTGCTAAGTAATCTGCAGATTGACTTGAACCAAGTGGAGAAGATGGCATTCCCAGTGACAATGTCCTTAAATTCTGATGCTCGGATGAAGTTTCACATGCTTGACGAGATTTATCACTTTTAACTGAACTAGAAGGCAAGCTATCTTGGACACTACCCATGGGTGCTTTTGTCATTGGAAATTCAGTTTTCTGCAGTCCCCTGTTAAACCAGGGTGTTGAATTTGACACATTTTCGCCTGTTTCTTTGCTAACTTGAATGTCACTGCCCATTGACAAAGGGATGCTAGATTGTCCGTCAAAATTTTTTGATAAAGAAGACTTGGCACCACTACTGCTAGTTAATTTCTTAATACTAGAAAACTCCAATGGAGCCTTGCCAAATGAGAGGAAATTTATCCCCTTAGGTATCACTGCAGGAGTTCTCTTTGGAATCTCATTTGAATTTTTAGTTGTGGTTGATGCACTTTGGTCTGTCTCATTTCCGGCTTTGAGCCCTTCATTCCTTGTCGAAAATGAACTGCCTGGTGTGGAATGAGTGGATTCAACAACTGATAATTTTCCAGCAGAGAGAAAGCTAATGCCTTTGGGTATGGGCACATGTGGACTCAGGACACCCTTGGGCACATTTTTCTCTATATCTTTCGAAGTCAGATTGCCCCCAGTGTCAGAAGCTTTTGTAGTGTGATGAGAAGCTCTGCTGCCATCAAGTTGCTTCTTAGAATTTGAAGTGTGTGGAAATGACGGAGGCTTCAGGTCAGCAACACAAACATTTGAAGTGGATGGAAGATCTTCCTTAAGCTGCAACTAGATCAACAATAGACAATTAGAAAATAAACAACCAATAAAAACAAACACTGGTTGAGGACGACATGCACAGGCATCAAATTTAATGCAATACAAATACAAACATGAGAGTGGACAATGTTCTGGGGCAAAAGGATACCTTATGTGAGAACATGCAATCGTCACCTCTGCTGCAAGAACCTGTCGATGCATAATTGGTACATGGATACTTGGAGAGTTCATGATCAAATGGACAGTCATCCCCTTTCAGGCATGTGTTACGTGCAAAATGGCAACATGGCTGCAGCAATAGAACGCATGACAGCAAACAATAAGCAACAATAGCAACTGATCTTTTAATCTCTTTGTTCTATCCTTTTAACACTCTCTTAATTACTCTACAATCTTAACAGGGTTAGGGTCCTAACTATTTCATAATGTATCCACCATCCTTATTCTTTTGTGGATTCATTGTCTACTTGTTTACATTTTTTCCCCTTCGCTTCCAATTCATTAGTTAAAAATTCTTCAATTCTTAATTTATAGCATCCTAAAATGTCCTCCCTATCTCTATGTGTGTCACCTCCCCCACAGGTAGACAAGGAAGAAATTTTTGACGGTGAAAAGAAGAAACTATAGAACAGAATTGATTTTGATACTAATACCGTAAGATATATAATCACCAAGTCAAATGATTATACCTTGGATTTTGTCAAAGGAATTGTATCATGCGAAAATTTGCACTTTTCACCCTGTGATGGGAAAAAAAAAAAGATATTAGTGACAAGCAGTGGGCTAAAGCCAACGTGGAGGAATCCAGAACTCTAGACACCAACACTATGTACAATACAATCACCAAAGAGCAATATAATTGTTTTTCTGCGTAGGCACTAGTAAAACAGTTCTTCAAATAACCAGCAAAATGAAACCGGTGAAGATAAAATTAATTTCCTGGTTGAATTTTCATTACATGACAGAAACTATCTTTGGCAGTGTAAAATAATGAGAATCATGCAAAAGAAGCTTAGCGAGGCCTCACCTCTTGGCATCTTCCTTTGATGTAATGACGACAAAGTGTCACAGGTCTTGGTTTCTGTACCGGGCGTAGTTTCAGCTTCTTAACACCAAGCTCCCGATTCTTCTGCGCTCGTTTCTTTCGCTTTTTTTCCTGCAAAAAGCAAAAAAGATAGACTGATTAAAATTGTAAGTTTAACAAACACGAGGACATGGAGAACATAATTAACACAGAGAAAGAAAATATATGGGCCAATTCATTATCAATGTCCACCATTAATTAATCCATTCAAACACCAGAAAAAAGAGGTAAGGAATATGTAAAACCTTTTTCTTTTCTTTCTTTTCTTCCGAAGGAGGTCCCCTCTTTCTCTTCTTGCCTATTCCAGTATCTTGCTGCAGATGCCAAATCATTTAAAGAGAGGGTAAAAATCTGGACTAGAAAAAACAATTTCACCATTCATATAATTCCTAACACTTCAGAACCTCCATCATGAATTTATGAAAAACATTCATGAAGTGCATGAGGCACCCATAAGTATATAGAGAGACAATACTGGCTTTATTAATGATTGGACTCAATGAACAAGTAAGTCTAAGTGCATGCTAAGATAGCAAAGAGAGCACACAGACTGAAAATCTAGGTCCGTGCCCAGGCAAAAGCTATAAAGAAGAAATATCTCAATTACAAGAACTAGACATTCCCTCATCCTTCCAGTACCAAAAGAATAAAAAGGAAAAAAAAGCCTATATAATGAAAGGAAGAGAGTTTTACAGCAGAAGAAGAAAGATTTTTTGTTCTTGAAGTAAGAAACTGACTTCAAAGCAATATAGAACACACTAACAATAGAAAGTAAAGAAGATTGCAAAAGGAATCATACCTTTTCTTTACATGTAATTTCTTGGTTTGCAGTTGCATTTTGGTCTAATTTTTTGGCAGATAAGGCCAAATGATTAGAGCACACCATCGGACTACTGACATTACTTTTCATTTTCCCCTTGTCTCTGCTACCTTTATTTTGTTCCTTCACTTCAGAACCTTTCTTTTTTCTCTTACATGCATCTGAATCTAATATAGGATCTTCATAAACAATAACTTTGCGTTTACAGGCCATCTCATTTCTGACATCTTTGGCTTCCATTTCTCTCTTATCACTAGCATTCACCATATCCACAGCAGCAGAAAGGGAAACAGAATCCTTTCTAATTGGTTCTTTCTGGTCATTAAAAGGGCACTTTTCTTTATCAATTGACTCTTCAGAAAGTTTCTTATTCCGTACCTGAGGCACTCCAGAAACCTTAGGAGATATATCAACTAATCTGTCATTAACCTCACCAGCAATTTCTCCTTCTTCTATTTCACGAGCTTCAATCATATTAGAAGAATCTATCACGTCATTAGCAGAAACTGATTGTCTAGCTTCCATCTCCTTCTTCTGCATTTCATGATTGACTCCCAGTTCATTAGTTCTTGGTGAGGAACTTTTATCCTCCCTGCTATCACTTAATTTAAAAACTTTGCTACTCATATTTTCACCCAGAGATGAATCAATAGTTTTGCACATATTTTGACCAGCACTTCCTTTATCAACTTGTTGCGGATTTGCACTCCCACTATTTTCCTTAATAATTGGTTGAGGATCAATATGTTCTGCTTGGTTATTCAAAAATGCAACTGCATCACCACCTCCATGCTGACTCCCATCCAATGACAAGGTCGAAGAAGCATTATTGTTATCCAGACCATCTTCATTTCCTTTCATAACTTGCTCTAACTCATCCACTAACATTTGTTGCAACTGACCAAATCCTTTATCTTCTAAACCATTACTTCCGTTAGTACCATCATCCACCGCCAGTTCCTTTTGTTCAAATATATCATCATCTCCTTCAATTTTCATAATGTTCTCTATCTCATCAATCACAGAGTGAGCATTGCTTAACCCTCCATCTCCAAACCCAATAGCTTCAACATGTGCATTATCAATTGCCACATTATTCTGCGCCAATGAATCATCATGATCCACAGCATCAGAAACAACAAGTTCACTATGCTCACGCTCATCTTTTTCAGATATTTCCCTCTCTTCATTGCTGTCATTAGCTTCAACCAAAGCAGCAAACTTTAATATCAATAACCAAAACCAGCAATAAGCTAATGATAAACATAACTTCTATACATCTCCAAATTGCAAAAGCAGTAATTTCACACCCTGTTATGCTGAAATTTTGGGGAAAAATAAACTTTTGCAATTAAATTCATTTAAAATTTTTGCAAAGAACAAAACTTTTTCAACTAGAATTCAAAATTCTGAGTACCCATTACAGGATTTGACTAAAACATCAAATTAAAAAAAAAAGCCTGAAAAAAGGCGGGAATTAGATGCGAATTTGGATGAAATACCTGGTGGTAGCTCCTGTGGAATAATTTGGGAGGTTTTACAGAGCTGAGGATTGTTATGGCACTGAGATAAAATTCGAACCAAATTAGTGCAAGTTTGGCTTCGAAGATGGGATTTTCGACGGCCAGAAAATTTGAAAGGGATTTTGGGGGATTCAATATGCGGTTTTTCCATAATTAGGGTTTAACAGAGGTTTTAAGATTCTGTTATAATCTTCATAATTTATTGATATATATATATATATATATATATATATGTATGTATATGCAGTACAGCAGAATTTAATCAAAATGATGATGATAATGACGATGATTTTAACAATTAATTTGGGAATAAATTGCAAGATATTATGATTGAAGAAGAAGAAGAAGATGGAGAGGAAGAAGAAGAAGAAGAATCGGTTTAACACATAAATTAAAAAAAATTCTATGCGATACGTTCACGATGTCGTTTGGAGTTGACTGAATGGTCGTATAGTCTAAAAGTAGTGTCGTTCTGTTATGGAGTGCAAAATCAAGAAAATTTTATTGGGAATAATTTTTAAAAAAAAAATAAAGAACTTAACCCATTTTTGACCTGCAATTTTTTTTTTTTTTTTTTACTTTTTTTATTTATCTTTACACTTTAATTTTTATAGATTGACCATACATTTCTTTATTTTTTATACATCAAATTCTTTTTGTATGTGGGTGAGAATGTAAATCTCACTTTTTAAACGAGAGCAACACTTATCTAACAGTGTAATTTATTATTTTATGGTAAAAAAAATTTATTTCCTAATTTAGGATAATTTTGAAACTTATTTCTGTTTTACGGTATTTTAATTTTTTTTATTAAAAAAATCCAAAATGTTATTTGGAGTAGCATTTTTACAAGAAGATAAAAAAAAATCAAGTCAAAACACTACTTCCAATAGCGGAATGGGACTCAACGCGCAGAAAGGAGACATTCCGCTACTCCTAGTAGCGGAATGGAATCCAGTATACAGACCAAAATTTCTTTTTCCTGAAGGGAACCCAATGCGCAAACTAATATTTTCTTTTCGCCTTTTACCCTCTCATTTAATAATAATAATAATAATATAAAGTAAAATTAATAATAAATAATAATATTATTAATAATAATTCTTATTTATATTTTAATTAATTATTTTTAATAAATAATACTATTATTAATAATTCTTATTATTAAAAATTAATAATAAATAATA
>CATIWM010059864.1:0-10282 GCA_949671775.1 Mallotus repandus
TAGTTAATGTAAAATATTCGTATGCGTGTACGGATAAGTATAAACGTGTGTATAATAATTACATGTGACTTAAGGATGATTAATAATGTGTATGAGATAACATGACATGTATCAATACTAAGTGTATAGGGTGTTACAATACTTGAGAAAGATTTATTGATACTTTTAAAAAATTTGGGATATGCATAGCTAATTGAGTAATAAATTTGGGTAGTTTAGTGATTGTGAGGTGATTTAATTCCTAGCAAATTTTGATTATTGATTGTTTATTCTTTGGATTTGAAAGTTGTTTTTATTTTATATGTTCATTTATTTGTTATTTAAATTTTATTCCAAAAATTCCTTATTCGCAAGCCTTAGACAATAAAGAATTAGGTTGATAGGTTATTAGAACGAGTCTTTGTGGAAATGATATTTTTTATACTACTTGGCGATACCGTGCACTTGTGGTTTTGCACAAACACTTATAAGCCCATTGGCTTTATTGGAGGAAAATTTTCAAAGCAATCATCTTCATTGTCATTACCTAAATCTACTAAGGGTTTTGAGTCTTCAGATGTGTTGGAATTTGTAGAAGAAGTATTTCTCAATTGTATCAGCTGCTGCATAATTTTAAAGTACTTTTCTTCTGTTTTGGCTGTTGCAAGCAATGCGCTAGCATGGGACTTTTGGGCTAGGAAGTTAGACTATGTATGAGTATTTCTGATGAACCCATGCGTCTGAAGCCAAGTTAGTACTGCAGATTTTGATATTTTATCTGAAATTTTATAGAAATTCCACCACTTTACCTTGAATATTCTTTGCAGGACTATCATTCCATCATTGAAATAATAGTCAAGACACCATTGTGTTACCCAAGGGACAAAAAACTTTGAACAGTAGAGGCATAACATGGGGAACTTTTTCTCAAAGGGAGGAGGTTTATAATGAGTTTTAAAGCTTTCACACCCTTCACGAATTTTTAGAGGAGTAATATCGGGAATGGGTCCATAATTATTCCACCATCTAGAAAACCATGTTGGAAATTTTGAGATATCACAATGATCACTAAGGAAGAATAACTAGGAATGGGTTCTTTTATTGTTTTGGATGAGAAAAGTATTGAACCATGCCTGTTCATAATCCCAATAGGAGAATGTTTGGCAAAAATTCAGTTTGGTTTTGAAATTTATTGGGAAGGCTTTTGGTTTGAAGAGTTCTTGTCCCCATTCTGAAGGGTGGATAACTTTAAGAATTTTACAAGTGGAGTCGAAAGGGTTAGAATAACCATGGTGAAAAAAAGTGTTTAAACTCTGCAGAACCAGTATACTCCAAAATTATTTGATAATACTCTTGGGGTTTTGTTAAATCCCAAGGTTTGTAAAACCAATTTTTTGAAAAATGATTTTATATTGCGGAAAATGGATCTTTGTGATAAAATCCATCTTCAATAGTCAGAATATTTTGGATATTGGATTTTAACAAAAATTCAGAAGCTTTAGCAATTTTTTACTGTGATAAAAAAATTTGTAAGCTACCTTGGGTAGCCATAGGATTCAAATCATTTTTAGAAAGGGTTTTAGAAAAAGAAGATTCACCTTTCTTTATTTTTAAAACCAGTTGAGAAGATTGACTTGTGATATCTATTGTAGGTAGAATACCTGATTATTGTATATCTGTGGACTTTAACGAACTTTGAATTGCCTTTAGTAGCTCTGGGGCTTAAGAAATAGATTCAACCCATTGTTGAATTTCTTTGGCTTTATCAGTTTCAGCTTTATCTATGTTTTATGGGTTAACAATATCGTACCAGGACTTTATCAATTTTTCAGCAGAAAGAGGAAGAGGGTTTGGTGTTTCTTTAACAATCTCAGCCTTTTCTTTGTCTTTCTTCTTTCGAGGCATCCTTTTCGGTTTTGTAAGAATTCTCTGATTAAGAAGACTGGCAAAGAATTTGTATCTCCTTTAATGAATTCAATTTCAAAATCAAAGATACTTAAAATAGCTTGTCATCTTGCAAAAATTTGTTTTGATGCAATATTTCAAACGTCTTTTTACAAAATTTCTTTAGTTGATTTATAATTAATGCCAAGCAAAAATTTTTGATTTAGCAAATTAGATTGAAATTTAATGATGCAAAAAATAATGAAAATAATTTCTTTTTTAATGGTAGAGTAGTTTTTCTATGTATTATTCTAGTGACTTGAAGTGTACTATATTACTACTTCCCTCGCATTTTGGATTTGTTTCAAAATACCCCCATACCCTAAGTCACTAGCATTTGTCTCGACAACTTTAAGGAGGCTGGGATCAGCTAAGTGAAGACAAAGGATTTTGAGGTTATGTTTCTTTATCTGTTGAATGACTTTCGTGTGTTCATCAGTCGAAGGAACTGGGTTTTTCTTCAACCTATCATGAAAAGACTTGGCAATTCTATTGATGTTTGGATAGAAGTCTAAGACATAATTGAGACTGCCAAAGAACCTTTGCAATTGAGTTTTATCAAGAATTTTGTCCAAAAATTTGTTGGCAAATTCTAAGGACCTTTCTATAGGAACAATAGTACCACAGCAAATGTAATGTCCTAGAAATATAACTCTGGTTCAGAATAGAAAAATTTTATTTTCAGAGACAACAAGTCCATTTGTTTAAAATGTTGTTCAATTGAATTTGAAAAAATAAGCTCATCATCAATATAAACAATACAAAACTCAGAATAAGGATTGAAAATATCATTCATTATTCTCTAAAATTTAGATGGTGCATTTTTTAAACCAAATGACATAACATTCCATCCGTATTGACCACATGGAACTATGAATGCAGTTTTATAATGATGTCTTTTATCAATATGTATTTGCCAAAATCTTGATTTCGTGTCAAATTTTGAAAATACAAATGCATAATGAAGCTTTTGCAAAAGGTCTTTTTTGTTAGGAATGGGATACCTTATCCATTTTAGAATTTTGTTTAGAGGTTTGTAATTAATCACAAGCCTAGGAGTGCCTCTTTTTGTTTCTGAAGTTTTATTGACATACAAAGTTGCATAGCTCCAAGGAGACCTAGATTTTGAGATTAATCCTTTAAATTCTAAATCTTGGATTTCTTTCCTACAATGCTGTTCTAATTCAACATTCATCTGAATTGGTCCAGCCTTGGTAGGAATGTTTTTCTCATCAAATCCTGGCTCAAAAGGTAAATCAACAATATGTTGTTTCCTGTTCTAGAAAGCATTTGGCAAATCAAAACATATTTCCTTTATAACAGTGTTTTGAAATTCAAAAATTTTTCTTTTGACCAAATCAGACTTTAGATGTTGTTCAATTTTTTGAAAATGAACATTTTGCTTTAAATTAAACAAGTCAGTTTCTTTACCCTTTATAAAAGCATTTACTTCATTTTTGTAAGTGGAATGTGCTTTAACCATATTAAGATATATAGTTCTAGGTTTTTCTAGAAAAGGAAAAGAGAGTTTTACATCTTTATCTTCAAAATCAATTGAGTTATAAGTGACCATGTAGGGAGTTAACAAATTAATGAATGGCATCCCTACGATCACCGTATAACTAATATCAGAAACCAAAACAAAAGGATTTTTTAATAAAAATCCATTGGTTAAAATACTAGCCTTTGTTGTCCCTTGTATATGCATTTTTTATTGATTTGTCGAGGAAAGTTTTTCTGTGGTTTCTTCTTGAAAATGATTTGGTATAACACCTATTTTTATGCAATTTAAATAAGCTCATGTGTCAAACTAAACAATTGTATCGAATTGAAATTCTTTACCAAAAATAACAGTAATTTTAATAATATATTTTCTTGAGGTGATTTGCTTTAACACACAAAGAAAATCATCCGGGATTCTTTCCATTTTTCCTAAAGAATGAGGTTCTAAATCCTTGATCTTGTCACTATCACTAGAATCTTTTGCTAGTTTGGTAACAATAAATTGGATTAGATCAGAATCCTTATGTTGCTTATCCTTTAACTACTTTATTTCTGACTTTATGGTTTTTATTTCTATTTGTAGTTCCTGAATATCATTTAAGGGCTTTTTACCGGGCTTTTTTCTACTAAGGATAATGGTAAGATCATACATACTTGTATTAGTAAAAGGTAACTAAATAGATTTTAGTTTGGGTTTTTCTTCTAGAGACTACCTAAGTTGTTCTAGATATTTTTTCTGCACATCAAGGTTATTAATATGTTGGATAACATCTAGAATCAAAGTTTGTTCTCTAATGAGCATGTTTAACTGTTTTTCTTCAGGATTTGATTCATGTTTAGAATCTGAATAGGAAGTAGTTCCTATTTCATCAATCTGAAGGCATTCTATATCAGAAGAATTTTTAGAGATATTTTCGGACTTAGAAGTTTCTACCAATAAGGCTGAAATCTTTGCTATGGTTTCCATTTCAAAGTTGAGTTCTTAAAGCTTCCTAAAAACTTTGCAATATTTAGAGATGTGACTTTTTTGCTACGCTTGTAGCAGGTTACATCTTTCATAGTGCTCTTTTTTGGTTTCACAGCTTTAGTATTCCTAGAAGATTTTCTATAGGGTTTCCTGCAATAAGATTCTTCTGGGTTTTTTCTCCTAAAGTGTTTTTTATTTTTCTTAGAAAATTTCTTAGGTGAAGACTTTTACCGCACTCCCCTTTACAAGTTAGGCTCTGGGCGAAGGTATAGTCAAATTGCTTACAAAAATATCCTAATTCTTGTCTCATTTTTTTCAACTCCCATTTCAAATGTTTTTGGAGTTTCAAATCTTAGAAGATTTCAAGGCCCTCTTTCTAAGTGGTACTAATCAACTCACCATAAGTAGGCTGGTCATAAGGGATGATATGGGTTTCGAAGGATTGTCTAATGGTATTCCTAACTCTTTCTCCTAGAAGGGTTGGAAGTCCTACAAGGGATTTTTCTTTCCAAAAAGGTTGGTTAGAATCTTCCCTTAACATAACTCTATTAAGAAAAGTCAATTTGTACAATTGGAAATTTTCCAGGG
The DNA here is from genome assembly GCA_949671775.1 of Mallotus repandus. Classification (NCBI taxonomy): domain Eukaryota; kingdom Viridiplantae; phylum Streptophyta; class Magnoliopsida; order Malpighiales; family Euphorbiaceae; genus Mallotus; species Mallotus repandus. The sequence continues at coordinate 4,982 of CATIWM010059864.1, forward strand.
GGGGGGGGGGTGTTGTGATTTTTACAGTAATTGTTATTCTTTTTAGGTGCAAGAAACTGAGAGATTTCCAATGGTAAAAATTGACTATTCTTACTATAGTTATACTGAGGGAAGATTCTAATAAATCTTTTTGGAAAGAAAAATTCATTGGATGACTTCCAATCCTTCTAGGAGAAAGAGTTAGGAAAGGATAAAGAGAGGAAGGAGAAGAATGAGAGGCCGCTAACTTAGAAAACGAATAAAAAAAGATGTTTAGAATAGGGAGAAAACTACGTAATTTTATCTTAAACTATGTAGTTTTGAGTTATATTAAAAATTTTAATTATATTAGTGGATCTTGTATGAGGGAAGTGAAGCGAGAGAGTTGGAAGCAATGTGAAATGCGCTTTGGTTTTCTTTGCTTACTCAAATGAATAAATAAAGGAGAATGACATAAAGGTACATATGCAGAAAAGTCTTGATGACAGGTTGAGAAAGACTGTCTTAGTGAGCTTGGTCCTACAAGGCAAAAAAGGGGGCGTCAGGTGGTCGTCGGTGGTGCCACTCCGATGCTTAAGTTAATGCTGAATTTGTAGGGAAGAAGAAGGTAAAGAGGTTGGAACGTTTAGGCTAACTTACCTCGTTATACTTTTTTCTCCATATTTATGCAAATGTTGTGGCTTGCTCACCAAGCCTCATTTGGGAGATCGTTCCTAGGGTGAGCTGCTTGGCAGGCTGGTCGCAGCAGATTTTCTATTGTTAATGGCGTCACCTAAGACATGCCTTCTGGATCATTTAATGCCACTAGGGTGTTCTCGAAGGTTATGTCTAACTTTTTTTGCTCAATCGAAGATCAGGTTGTTGTGGTCTGCCTTGGGGGGGGGGACCAAACTAAGAAATTACACATTTTATGACGAATTCTCTTGTCACGCACAATATTTTATCACATTTTGTGCATTAAAAATTAGAAAATTCATAATCGTCATTATAACATTAACTGTGGTGACGATCCTTATTTTTGTCACAATAAATAGTTTATGTCATCACTAATATGTATATTTCATGACGGTAAAAATAAATTCACCATTGAACTTTTGAGAGGTAGAATTTTGCACTAAAATTTTGGAGGGAAATCTTTCAATGACAAATTGAAAGTAATTAATGACAATATTTGGTGTCACATAAGTTTTTTTAAATGACGGTGTCATATTTTGTCATTAATTATTTGACCAAATTCATGACAATATTATTCTGTCACCGATATTCATCTGTAGTGACGATGTATACATATGTGTCACCATTTTATTTGAAGGCAAAATATTGTGTCAAAAATTTTGGAGGCAAATATTTTAGGGACAATAAAATATGAATTTATGACACCATTTGTCGTCCCAAATATTAATTTTTAGATGACACAATATTATTTCGTCAATAATAAGTTGAATTGATAAGTGACGAAATTATTTCGTCTTCACTATTTATTTTTTTTGAGACGATGCATGCACTATCGTCATGATTTTATTTGGAGACAAAATTTAATATCAAATTATTGAGGCAAATTTTATGAAGACGAAAAAACAATAATTAATCACAATTTTTATAGTCATATGTATCAATTTGTTGAGTGACAAAATAAGAATTTGTCAATAATCAATTTACTGAATAAATGACAATGTTGGTTCGTCACAACAATTTATATTTTGTGACGATTCATATAATTTTGTCCTAATTAGGTAATAATACTTGACAAAACAATTTTTTTATAAATATTTATATTTAAAACTGACAAATAATACAATTGCATCACTAATTGGTTAAAAATATAAGTGATAAAATCCTTTTGTCATAACTCGTTTTATTATATGACAATGTATTCAATTTTGTTATAAAAAATAATCTTCATATTTATAATATTAAAAAAATTTCAAAAATAGAGATTTTTAATTTTATAAAATAACTCAATTTTAACCTAATAAAAATTTTATAATTTTTTTATTATATAAGGTATTAATCAATATGCAGTTAATTTTTTTTAAGGAAACAATATGAAGTTAATTAAAAAAATGCTTCTTTTACTTTTTAGTTGAAAAAAAAATTAATTTTATAAAAAATTAAACAAACCTAAATTTAAAAAATAAAATATTCAACTTTATCCTAAAAGATATTTCTTATTTTTTAATATAAAAAATCTTCTAAAATTGAAAAGAGAATTTAAATTTTACAAAATAACAATTTAAAATTTTTTAATTATATCAAGCCATTAAAAAAACCAAAAAAATAAAAGGTTTATTATAAGGATTGAACAGGGAATGTCATGTAACAGAATCTACAAAGATTACAACGTTTACCACTACCAATATTTATGGCTTATCTTTGGTTATAATATATATATAATATACAATTATTTCATTAAAATAAGTTAACCCAAATAAAACCAAAAAAAATTTCACAAATAATCATTAAAATAAGTTAACCCAAATAAAACCAAAAAAAATTTCACAAATAATCTAACTTATACTTTTCCCTCTCCCACTATTTTCTTTCTCTTCTCCCGATCCCTTTTTTTTTGGCAGCCTCTCTTTCCCTCCATTAATCATTGTTGGATCACCACCAAATCTCCCTATTTCGGTAGAAAACATCAATTCTGACCTCCTCTCTTCAATTTTGGGGTTAGTTTTTTTGTGGGTGTTTTAAATTTGTATGATCCATTACGAATTCAGTGTTAATCAAGCCATTATACAATTACAACGGTAGTTTTTTTATGGGTGTTTCAAGTTAGAGAGGAAGCTTGCTGCCATTACAAGTTCACTGTCATACCCGTACTCTACTATAGGTACATTTACATACATATTACATTGCATTTATATATATATTGGTTGAGTTTAAGTATAAGCTAGTATACATGGTTAGGCTAGTGTATCGGGTTAAGCCGTGACTTGTGCTCAATCGAAGAGCAAGAATTTTTAAATTTAATGTAACTCAAAATTAGTAAAATTATGAGAATAAAAGGGATTAGGATTAAAAATAAAATAAAGAGTGAGATTTAAAACGTTTAGGATGATTTGGACTCAATTGAAACAAATAGACGTGCTAAAATGCACAATTGAAAGCTTGAGGTTTAATAGATGAGAAAACCATTTCATTAAGGCTTAAAATGGATATTTCACCTTTAATATATCAAAATATGATTTGGAATCTTCTCAAATTTGTGGCTTTAGAGAAAGAGAGAAAGATCCTTAGTTGTTAAGAAAAGAGAAAGAAAAGAAAGAAAGAGAAAAGAGAAAGAAGTAGAGAGAATTCTGAGTTCCTTAATTAAAGTTGATCTTTTGCAAGCTAAATCAAGAATTATAAAGATAATTTCAGGCTGAAATTATTATCCTTAAAGACTGTATTGATCTAATTGGTAAGTAATTTACTTGTTTTGGTTGATTTGGTTTAGGGTTCATAACATGTTATTCTCAGGTTTTAAGCACCTAGTTTTTCAGTCTCTGTGTTTTGATTATAACTTGAGTTAAAGAGCTCCAAATTGAGTGTTCTTTGATTTTATGAAAACTTAAAATAGTTCTATAAAACTTTTTCTCTTTAAGGTTGAGCTAAATCAGTCAGGAAGTTAGACTAATAAAAAGAAACATTTTGATGCTCACTCTATTTATGTATAGTGACCTGGTTGTTTTCAGGTTCTTATATCTCATTCTATAGTTGTCCAAATTAAGTTAATATTTTACAGAAATTAAGTATACATATAGATTTAATACTGATTCAAATTTGAGCTTCAAATTCATTCTCTACAGGGTTGGGGAATTTTTCTAAGTTAGGACTGTAAACAGTCCTTTTAGAGTTAAATGGGCAAAATAGTAAAATTAAGTGATTTTGCATTCTATGCACACCATTTGGGGGCTGCATGATAGGAAAGCATATGGGATTATTTTATTGATGATTTTTAAATGAAATTTCATGTTTTAGGTGCTGGAAAAGGAAAGGATAGTGGTGGTGCAAACTAAACCAAAATGGTGAATCGATTGTGTTTATTTTGGAAAGCTATTTTGTGAGCAGTTATTCAAGCTCTTTAATACCTTTTATTATAGAAATAAAATGAACTTTTTATTCACCTGAATTGATGTATTATAAATGGTTTGAATTCAGCCTTTGCTACTTAAATTACATGTTTAAGCTTCAAGCTTAAAATGTTTCAAGTATACGAACTAAATGTGTTATTTCTATGCATTTTTGCTTTGTGATCTGATTTGGGATCTTTTTAGTTACTTGGTGATTAAAATGAGCTTATGCTCAATCTAATTTCACTTCTTTGAATTATGATAAAGATTGATTGATTTTGAATGGTTATTAAACCATAAATGTGATAATGTTATTTTTATTAATTATTTGGTGAAAATGATATTTGGTTTGCGTATTACCACCCTATATGAGTTGTTGATGTGCTAAGATGATATATGCACATTTGAGATTGTGTTGGTTATTATTGCGCAATAAACAATAGGGCACTTGACTGCAAGGCGGTGAAGTAAGAAGGGTCGTTCTGTGCTAATGTAGTCGAAAGGTTAGCCTTTAAGTGTGCCTAGAGATTGAATTGGTGATGGCCTGTATGTTATGGTCTGGTTGTGATGCTTTTTTAGGGATGGCTAATACATGTGAAAGGTTGTATTAATGTTTGTAAAGGCATGTGTTTTACTTGACTAAACTTTGTATAAGTTTAAAAGTAAGAATGGCTTTGATATTTCAAGTCTATTATAATTTGATTTTAATTACTTATTATGCTGATTTGAGATAATTATTATATTTGGTTTAGCCAAATTATTTTCTGCTTGGAACATCTATTCATTAAGTATTTTTGTACTCATTTTACCCTATTTTATAAACTTTTTCAGATAACAAGGCTTGATAGTGGGTGGATTGAGCTAAGAGAGGGTGTATAGAAGTTTGAGTTTAAGGTTGGCCAACATCCTCGTTAGAGAAGCCTAGTATTTTTGTTTCTTAATTATGTTTATATAAGTATTGTAAAAGGATATATTCTTAAGTCAAATAGTGGTGGCTTGGCTTTGTGTAAAGCATCTATGTATAAAAGTGATTTATATTGCTTAATAATGTTTATTGGACCATGTTTTTAGTTTGCAAAGATTAATATCAATCTAGTTATAAAAATGTGATTTTCCTATGTTACTTAATAATCCTATATTATAGTTATCAATCATAAATTCATCAAATTACAGGAAGGTTTTCTCATTTTCAATTACATGATTACATCAGGCTTATTTTAATTCTTTTAACTAATATAATTATAATTAATATATTATTTGATTAAAT
>CATIWM010059951.1:0-10349 GCA_949671775.1 Mallotus repandus
AAAAAATATGTGAATAATAAGTTTATTTATTATTTTTTAGCTTAAATGGTTATTTGCAATTAATGTTAATTTAATTGTAAGATTTGAATTATGTATGTTTATTGACGAAAATTTAAGTATAAACTAGAATTTTACTACTTATTTGAAAATAAATATATTTTATGTTTCATTGTGGAAATAAATTAATTTATGGTATTTTAATGAGATTTTATGATTTTTGGTGGTTTATTGAAAATTATATTATGTTATTGGTTGTTGTGAAATTGGTTTTCGGTTGGGCATTTAGTGTAGTTCAGCGGGCCCCAACTTGAGATTTGGTGTTGTGAGAATATTCGAAGTGTGTTTTCGTATAGGAACCACTCTACTTTTAGTAGAGAGATGTTCGTTTTACTGAGGAGACCCTGCCGAATTTTTAGTAGATTTCTCGTAAAATATGACATTCGTCTATGTTGAATTTCTAGTTTTAGTTGAGTTGTGTCTTTGGTCGAGTCAGTTTCGTCAATCCTATAGTTTTCATAATTCCAAGAATTTTCATGAATTTATTTATTTTATTTTATGTGTATATTTTAAATAAATATTATTTATTTTAGAGAACTCCGGGACTCGAGCTGTAATACTAGGGCAACAAAGAACCCCTCACCTGACACGCTCAACCTGTGAGTTAATTTTATGAAATGTGTGTTGCACGTATTTTCAATATATTTTCAAGTAATTAAAAAATAATAAAGAAATGATTATATGATTTATTTATGAATATATTTATATTGCCACATGCATGATCATTTCTTCTATATTTATGAATAGTAATTGAAAGTATGTTTAAAGAAAAATTATTTTGTTATGTTTTATTTATTTATTTAATCATTTATTTATTCATTATTTAATGATTTATTTATTTTATTTAATTATTTGTAATTCGAATTGATTTGGAGATAATGGTAGAACGTGCTACCTAGTGGGTGTCACTAGGACCACATGCGCACGGGTAAGATCTCGGTATATGTTTAAAATGTGAATTGGGCTTGGGGGAGTGTCTGCTCTCGGGCAAGAGTGAATAGTTAGAGTTCGGTGGAGCTAGTGCACTCGAGCCGGAAAAAGGGATGTAACTCGGCGGAGCTTGCTCTTGGGATATCAATATGGATTAAGTGAAATGACAGTGGTAGTAACTTGGTTGAACTTGCTCTCGCAACGACAGTCACTTGGATTAAAGAGAGCCGAAAGGTTATTGGAGTAATGGTTTAGGTATTCTACCAGGTTTTCCACTAAAATAATTATTTCATATGTATTTTTCTACGAGGATTTCATATTAAATTGATTTAAGAAGTTTTAAAGAGATTTTATATAAATATTATCGAAAAAGGTAAATGATTTTAATAATTATAATTATTTTATTCCATTTTATTTAAAAAAATGTTTAAATAAATGGTTTTAAAACCAGCATGCATTTTATACAATTGATTCACTCAGTGAGGTCTTATTCCCCTCATTTTTTTTTCAGGACCTCACAATCAGTCTGCTAGTATTCACAATTTGTCCTGGGTTCGTTCTTCACCGGCTGCACTATGTATGTTAATTTGATTTGCATATTATGTAACTGAATTCTAGACACCGTAGTAGTTAATTCAAGAATATGTATTATCAGTATTCTGGTTTTATCTGACTTGAGATGTTGTTGTATTTTAAGAATATTGTTTTATGCTTTTGGTATTGTGCATTTATTATTATTTTATTGTTAAGTGCATTGCTTTATTTCGCAAAAAAAAATTTCTAAGGCTTACTATGGGTTTCAGTTACTTTATGTATCCCCGTTCCCTAGTGCCGGTCACGAACCTTTGGTTCGGGTCGTGACAGACAAATTGGTAAAAAAAGGTCTTTTTAAACCATTTCCTCTAAGGCTCGTGCATAGTAATATAGATCCTAACCTTTACTACAAGTTTCATCAAGTTATTAGCAATCATATAGATAAGTGTAGAACGCTTCACCATCATATTTAAAGTCTCATTAACTTTAAAACCATAAATAATCTTGAAGTAAATCATATTGACACATGTGCTGATAAAGTCTTGATGCTTATTACTAGTTTTACAGAAGAAGAGGTTAAGAGATGCATTTGTAATGTTAATAAAACATTTAGTGATGTATAGCAATTAAAGCTCTTAAAGAAGAGATGATGGTTGAATTAAAGGTAATGGTTCGACAAGAATTATAGATGTTATGGGTTGAATATAATTTTCTAGAATGCTATAAGTCAAAGCTAATGAGTAATAGGCCAAAATTATATAGTGGTAATGGATGATGAAATTAAAAGCTAATGGATGATGAAATTAAAAGCTAAGGATCAATGAAAGAAATTAGTAATGCTTCATAATTTAGACAATTCTCTGATTTGGGTAAAACCTTTTTATTATGGTGTTGAAAAATTTAATTATGAGAGGCCTTTGCCAATCTTTACCTTTAAAAGTAAATTTTTAATGGGAATTGCAATTTTTACTTCAGTTCTTAATTATAAGAGGCCTTTGCCAATCTTTACTTCAATTTTTTCCTTAGTGAGAATTGAAATTTTTAATGCCCGACACTCACTCGATTTGCCTCCAACATATTCTACCATATTATTCTCAACGTTCGAATCTAAAACCAAAGATCATCCAAACCTAAGATATCCTTTAAAAGAAATTGATCAATCTCAGGTTACCTAAATTTGTATTGGTAAGATGGTGAATCCCTTTGAAATCCTCGATTTGAATTTATTTCAAGCTTATTAGCTACCCCCATTTTTGTCATGCTACCATATTGATCATGAGTAAAGACAATACTTGGTCTTAGAGGATTTGATCCATCAATTGTCCTACTCCTATATTATTTACTAAACTTGTCTTTTAACCTCCTATGAATTTGAACTTTGCCATATTGCAAGTTCGAAGATCGTCCTCTTAGACTTTTATAGCTTTGTCTAGGAATCTCTACATTCGGTCTTCCTTCTAAAGTAAATAATAAATGATATAAACTCACATTAATTTCTTCCAAGTGCCTTTTCAACTTTTTTTAAGCTTCTTTGTTATGCTCATATATCAACCTAAGTTTAAAGGAAATTTGACTAGATAAGTCTTTGAACATGGAATGTTTTGCTTTAAAATCCTCATCTCTTAAGAGCTCCACATCACCATGGCTCAAAGTCACGCTTTTGGCTTTTTTGTTTCTCAAGATCTCCATATTGTCACATTTTTTCTTTCTCATATGCACTAGTATACAATGGTCTTATTGAGTGTCCCAAAAAGATGTTTACCAAAATAAATTTTAACAATAATCATTAGATTTTTTGAATTAGGCCAAGTGAGCTAGTTACAATAATAGCAAAAAGCATAAAAATCATAATGATTTGTTATAGCTGAGGGTGATAACAAGACTAAAAATAGGTTCTAACCTTTCGAACTTATTAAAACTGAATTTAATAATAGTTTTTACCAGGGATCTTGATCACTGGGATCAATGATGATTAAAGTGATAAATTGAAAAAGTTTTAGAGAAAAGAAGTTTGAATCTTTTGAATGTGAATTGTGTAGATCTCTTTATTTTGAAAATGGACTATGTATATGTAGATACAATTTCAAGAGTTAAATCTGAATCAAAATTTCACAAAGCAAATCATATTCAAACTCTAAAAACTAATAATAAAATCTAAAACCATCTAATAGGCATAGTGCAATGATAAGATAACCTCATGAACCTTTAAATATAATGCCAAAATATTTGAGCTAGTACAAATGATTTCAGAGTTATATGTTTATGTAAATATACGTAAGTATAATGTAAAGAGACTTTTGCTAATTTGATTAAAGTCACCTTGTTCTATTGATTGGTAAATATGTATATATATATATATACATGAGTTACAAGAGATAGTCAAAAAGATCATATTTTCTAATCTATAAAGTCTATTATAAGAGAATCAAGAAAGTCAAAAATCAGATTTTCTAATTTATAAAGTCTCCTTAAATTAAGGATATTCAAATATAAATAATTACAATTTATTTTGTCGATTATTTCCCTTAATATGCCCCCACAAGATGGAGCCCCGAGAGGAGAGTCTAATCTTAGTGCAAAGAGTAGTAAACCGGTCATGAGAAAAGGCTTTATGAGAGCATCGACGATTTGATCTTCAGAGGAGACATGGGTAGCTCGAAGAGTACACTTTATACCTGTTCCTGAATGAAATGGTAATCTAATGCAACATGTTCCATCCAAGCGTGGAAGACCGAATTAGAGCATAAATGAGTGTTACTAATATTATCATAGTAGATTATCGGAGGATGGGAGATGGAAATACCAAATTTTGTAAGAAGAGAGCTCACCCAACTAAGCTCAGCTGCTGTTGCAGTAACAAATTTATATTCAGCCTCAGTGAATGAGCGGGCAATAGTGCATTATTTCTTCGAGCACCAATAGATTGGATTACTACTAAAGTAGACAATATATGCGCTAGTGGAAGTGTAGTCATCTTTGTTTCCTGCCCAATCAGCATCAGAGAAGGCATGAAGAGTCAGAGGAGAATGGCATTGTAGAAGAAGACCGTGGTCAAGAGTGCCACAAAGGTATCGCAACACCCGTTTGACTGCATTCCAGTGATTGGTGGTGGGATGATGCATGAATTGAGAGAGTTTGTTGATAGCAAAGGAGATATCAGGATGAATGAGAGAGAGAGATATTGGAGACTCCCCACAATTGCTCGATATTCAAGAGGATCCGATAATATGGAGCCGGAGGATAAAGTTGGAGTTGTGGAGCTAGCAATCGGAGTGAGTACGGGTTTGAATTCTGTCATGTGAGTGCGAGTGAGGATGTATGTGATGTACCGATATTGAGATAAAAAAAGACCATTAGGGTAAGGAATGACTTGGACCCCTAAAAAGAAGGACACCAAAATCCTTGATGGTGAAACGATGAGCGAGTAGACTGATGAATTCTTGAACAGTTTGCCCATCACTACATGTGATAATTATATCATCAATATAGACAAGTAGATAAAAGATGGAGCTACTAGTATTGAAGATGAACAATAAAGTGTTAGCATGAGAGTTTGAGAAACCCATGTCAAGAAGATATTGTCACAGTTCATTGTACCACGCATGAGGAGCTTGTTTGAGGCTATAGATTGCCTTGCAAAGTTTGCACATATGAGAAGGATGATCCTCCTCAAAAAATCTTGGTGGTTAAGTCATGAATACATCTTCAGGGAGATGGCCTTGGAGAAAGGCATTATTGATATCAAGTTGTCGGAGAGACCACCTGTGACTAACAATAATAAAAATAACCATACGAACCGTTGTAGGTTTGATGACTAGGCTAAACATGTCATGACAATCGACACCAAGGCATTAATGAAACCCCGTAGCAATCAATCGAGCTTTATACCTATCAACAGAACCATCAGGAAGACTTTGAGTGCAAAAAATCCACTTATAACCAATGATATTTTGTGAGGCATCCTTAGGAACCAACTCATATGTACTATTTTAGACAAAAGCATCATAATTTTCAGACATTGCTTTACGCCATTTATGATCTTTGAGGGCTTGAGTTATTATGGTTGGTTCCAAGGAATCAGTTGGTAGAAGTTGGGCAGTAAGGTTAAGCTTCTGAACATGCTTAAAGATGTTATGCTTAGAGCATGTAATAATGATGTGAGGTTTAGGGGAAGCCAAGTTGGGATTAGGAGAGTGGTCAGGTACAGATAAGGAGGTGGGATTGGACAAATGGACCGGTGAGGAATGAGGTTCAGGATCTGATTGAATGGTGGCTAGAGGATTGGTATAATTAGAGGCTTGAGCAGGGACAGTTTGGAGTAGATCTTCATGTGGGGATAGAGTGGCAGGAGCAATGTCACATGGGATAAAGTGGGTGAGTACTTCCGTGGATGACTAATGAGAGGGTAGAATAAATGGAAGAGAGGAGGAGGAGGGAACGCTGGTATCGTCTTTGAATGAGGTAGATGAAGAGTGAGAAGTGAAAGGAAAGAGGGACTCGACAAAGATGACATGACGAGACACATAAATTTTATTTATAGATAGGTCAAGATACAAATAAGCACTCTGAGTGAGTGAATACCAAATGAAAACACATGGGGTGGAATGAGGTTGGAGCTTATGCTTTGCATATGGTTAAAGCCAAGGATAATAGAGAAGGACTCGAAGTTTGGTGTAGTTTAATATGGATTGAAAGAGACATTTATAAAGAGAGTCATATTTAATGTAGGCGACGGCATGCGATTGATAAGGTAAATTGCAGTGGCAAAGGCATAGGACCAATAAGAGAGAGGCATAGAAGCATGATGTAGCATGGAAAGACCAGTTTCAATGATATGTCTATGACGACGTTCAAAGTACCAATTGTGTTAAGGTGTATGTGGTGGTATGGTAAGGTGAGAAATGCCATTTTATGTGAGATATGTGTCTAGAGCTTGATATTCTCCCCTATTGTCAGAATAAAGTATGGTAATTTAATGTGCAAAGAATTTTTTGACAAGGGCTTTAAATTTGATGAAGATATCATAGACCTAATATTTTCTTTTAAGTGGATAAAGCCACATATATTTTGTGTAATGATCAACAAAAACAACAGAGTATTTAAAACCATCAATAGATGTGACCGGTGAACTCTAGACATCAAAAAATAAAATCTTAAGAGGATGGGAAGAGTGAATTGAGGAAATGGAAAATGGTAACTTGTGACTTTTATTGCATTGGCAAGCATTACAATTGAAGTTCATGGACAATGGACTTAATAAGCTTAAATTGAAACGAGAAAGCATATGTTTAAGAATAGGAAATGAGGGATGACTTAGTCTATTGTGCCACTCAGGTGGAGTGGTCTGGACATAAGAAAAAGCAAATAGTTGTTGAGATTTGGTAGAAAAGAATGATGTAGGCCACTCATACACACCATCTTTAGTCTGCCCCTATAAAAGGATTGCCCTCGTGTGAAGATCCTTCACATAAAAAGAAAATGGTAAGAATTCAACAAAAACTTGATTTGAAATGCAAAATTTAGAAATAGATATAAGATTTTTATGTATAGTGGGAACACAAAGAATGTTATTCAAGGAGAAAGAACGAAATGTAGAGGGAATAGAAGTGGAACCGATATGTGTTATTGGTAGCCCCGAGCCATCGTCGATCACAACGTCATCAAGCCCATCATATCGAGTATGAAGTGAAAGATTACTCAAGTCAGAAGTAATATGATAAGATGCTCAACTATCAATAAGCCAATTAGGGGATTTAGACTTGGTGGTAGTGGTGTAATTCACCCGAAGCTGCCAAGGTACCGGAGGTTGTGGTTGCCATTGTTGATGTGGTGTTGTTGATCTTGTGGCAGTTAAGTAAAATTTAGGACACCGTTTTGCCATGTGACCTTGAGTACTATATTCTTGACAGAATCTAAGATAAGGTTTTCAGGGTGATTGGTCACCATGTTAAGTAAGTGGTGAAAAACCAATTCCTCAATGTACATGTGGTTCAGGTGGAGGTTGTGGTCTCCAAATTAGTCAACGAGGGCCTTGAGATGGTTTAGATGTTGCCAGGTTTGCTATGACAGGCATGGAAGTGGCATATGTCTAAGATTCTTGAAGAAAGAGTTCATGATTAATGAGTTTTTTATTAAATTCTTCAAATTTGATGAGAGTTTCACGATTGTTAATGGCATCTACAATGGGTCTGTAGTTATCATCTAGTCCAACAAGAAGCTTTTCAATAAGATCTTCCTGATCAAGAGGCTTACCCAATACAGTTAGTTCATCTGCACGACCTTTGATAAATTGTATGTATTCATAGATGCTTTGAGTTCCTTTGGTAGCATTCTTCAGTTGTGTTTTGATTTGTTTGATGTGTCCTCGTGATGGTTTGGCAAAGGTGTTCACAAGAATTAGCCATGCCTCTTGACATGTATTGGCTTGAGTGATAAGAGGAATGATTGGAGCTGAGAGGGTACCGACAAAAGCACTAAAGAGAAGCTTATCTTGTCTAATCCAGGTCTAATAGGCTGGATTGGGATGATGGACTTCATCTTTGATAAGTGTTAACAAAGGACATGGCATTAAACCACTAATGAAACCCTCTAGATTGTAACCAATGAGAGTGGCATGAAATTGAAGTTTCCAAGAGAGGTAATTTGTTAAGGTAAGTTTGACAGTATTTTTAAGATTCACTACAATGAGAGGTTTATCAATTTCGTAATTGTTTGGAATAATGATGTCAGTGATTTTGGTTGGTTGAGAGGTGGCCATGGTGATTTCTAAGTTTGGGTGGCTACAGTTGAGGAAGAGAAAAGAAGAAATAAACAAAGAGAGATTAAAGGAAATGGAAATAAAGAAGGAGAGATTAAAGGAGCCTGGAACATGATGGCTCTGATACCATAAAGAGACTTTTGCTAATTTGATTAAAGTCACCTTGTTCTATTGATAAGTAAATATGTGTATATATACATGAGTTACAAGAGAAAGTCAAAAAGATCATATTTCCTAATCTATAAAATCTGTTACAAAAGAATCAAGAAAGTCAAAAATCAGATTTCCTAATCTATAAAGTCTCCTTAAATCAAGGATATTCAAATATAAATAATTACAATTTATTTTATTGATTATTTCCCTTAATATGATGTACATATTTGGAGTACATATGTATCTGTTACACTGTCATATGTTACTATGTTTAATGTTGTATTGAGTTTTATACGAGCTGCATTCAATTATGAAATATCTGCTCCATGATCAATTAGCAACACAAATTTTAGCTAAATTAAATTTAATAAAAATAACTTAAATAGAAGTTGGTTTAACATGTATATATATTTTTAAGAATGATGCTCCACCTAATCAATACTCATGTTAGCTATAGTTTATGAGTTGAACATTTGTAATAGGTGTGCTAATAAGGTGGGTGTCATAGTTAGCCAAAGAGTTAAGTTCTCACACAACTAGTTAAAGATCCTAAAAAAATAGAATATTCTTCAAAAAAATAATAAAAAAAAAGAAATAATCCTAAAACTAAAAGATAATATGGAAAATTATAAAGTTCATAATTTTATGCCAAGGTCTTCGTCTTCTAGATTTTCAATTGATTTTATTCCTATAAACAAACTTTAAAGGAAATCTATCTCAAGTGAAAATTTTAAACACCCTGGTAAGTAAACAGAAAGGTCAATCATTAATATAAAAATTAATTGATTACACAAACATATGTTTTCTCCTTTATGCAAATGATGGTGAAAATAAGAAAGGACGTATAATAGCAATAAGACATGTGTAATCACCCAATTTCGGGATGATTAGAGCATGGATGCGACAAAGAACCCGATGATGAAAATTGACTATGAAATTAGGTTTATTGGATCTGATTTATTGATTTTGAACTAAATTGTAATTTATTTTCAAATTTTATTTATTTATTTAATATATATATAATTATTTTTTAATAAATTTCAAAAAAAACAAAAAATAAATAAATGTAAGGAATGGGCCTTTTCAATTTGAAATTGTCTTTGTCTTTGTCTTTGTCTTTGGCTTTGGCTTTGGCTTTGGCATTGGCCGTATAGGCAACTTCCGCCTTTTTTTTCGTAATTTTTTTGTTTTATTTATTTATTTATTTGTTATTTATCCATATATTTTGATTAGTTGTTATTTTGATAAATATTTTATTTTATTAGATAAATGTGTGGATAAATTGATTTTTTTTTAGATAAATATTAAAAATAATTTATTTTATTTTATTTTGATCCTGTAATCAGATTATGGTTACAGGATGGTCTTTTTATAAATATGTGATTTTCTTTTCACGTAGGGGGGCTAGGGTTTTTTAATTTTCTTTGCTCCCTACTTTTCTGATTCTTAGCCGTCAACTAAAATATATCCATTTTTCTTTAATTTTCACGTACCTTTTTTCAAGTTTTAGCCGTGAATCATATCCAAATAAATCAAAATCACATACCAACATAACAAAAGTCATAGGCTTTCATCAATGGTGATCATCTTTTGAGGGGAATCAATACTGTATCCATCAAATTAGTTCTTTCTACTCCTTTCTCTTTTTATTTATTTGATTATTTTTATTCTACTTAATTTTGATTTGATTTGATTTTTATTTTTATTTTTTTAATTTACTAATCCTTATTTATTTTTGTGTTTATGATTATGGATGGGGTGATTTGAATCCATTGTGGAGAACAATATCCATGGAATGCCATGGATTAAATTTAGTATTTGAACGTAGTTTTATGATTTTTTATTCATTTATTTTGTAATTTTATTTTGTATTTTTTTGAGTTGCAATTAATTTTAATTTTGTTCTCCATAGATCATT
>CATIWM010059972.1:0-24935 GCA_949671775.1 Mallotus repandus
TTTGGATTCATTTAATTCAAGTTATTTCTATTAAGTTTATAATTCAGGATTACTTAATTTCTTGTGTTTAGTAAAGGCCTAACTGAATGCATGTTTGTGGTTGAACTTGTGACAACGAAAGTTGCGCGGTTCTTCGGCTCATTAAACCTATCTTACTTAGGACAACTTGATCACGAAAGTAGACAAGCCCTTCGGGGATTAATAGGGTGTTACAGAACTTAAAGAATCTAGGTAATTCATCTGACCACGAAAGTAGGCTGCGTTTATACTAGATATGCCTGAGTGACTTCGAAAGAAGCCTCAGGAATTAAAGAAGATTCTACCCTAAACTGAAATTGATAACTTGGTTAATATAATCCTCTAAATCAAGAAGGGTCCTGTGTGAAGTGATCTACGGGCTCTGTTTTCCAATATTGTTCATTTTATTCATTTATTCATTTTAATTATCATTCTTATGCTTATTTAGTAGTTTAATTCAATTTCAATCATTAGCTTATTAGCTCATAAGAATAACAATCACACTTAGTGCTAGAATCTAATTCCTCCCTGTGAGACGATAACTCTACTTATCATATACTACTTGTTCAATCCGTACACTTGCGGAACACCTAACAGTTACCATGATTATTCTTCCATGGTGATGATGCCCAAGAATAGTAACAACATTAGTGACAGAAAAGAATTATCTACTACCATTAACTTCTCGTATTCTTCTACTGCCACTTCTTTTGTGTCTTCTTTGACCAGTGATACTAATGAGAGTAAGCCATCATCTTCATCAGCTTTTCGGATTGTTAATCTTTCTCAAGTTTCTTCAGCTGGAAAGCCCCCTCTGTCCACTTCTTCTTTAAAGAGGAAGTGTAGCTCTAAAAATTTGGGCTCTGGCAAGTGTGGTGATGTGCGTATTATTTACGTATTTTAGAGTTGAATTTTAATAAATTTTAAATCAAAAATAATTTAATTTAAATAGTTTTTTTGTCTAATTAGGAGTTTGTTTAGTAACTAGTATTTGATTAGGATTTTTATTATTACTTATCCATTTAGGAAGATATAATTAGTTTTTAATTAATGTTTATTTTTTTTTGTAGGTGGAATCGCCAATTAAGGAAAAAGGAAGAATTTAAAGTTGAACTGTCAAAACTTCTAAAAGCTTCAAGCAAGCCATATTTAAGCCATGCAAGCCAAATTATATCGGGATAATTAAGAAGTCTTGTGAAGATAAAAAAGTCTCCTATTTTGCAAATTAAGAAGATTTGAGACTAAAGTGGACTCTTCCTAACCCTAGTTCTATATAAATGAAATTAAAACACCTTTTGTGGACGAATAGAGAGGGACGAACAAAGAGGGACAAACAGAGAGGGACAAACAGAGAGATGACAAAGAGGAGAGATGCTGAGGCAAGATAGTTAGACAGCTGAAGGATTCGATAATTAATTATCAACTTTTCATCTTTCTGTTTTTCTTAATATTTTGTTCATCGATTTCTCCATAGCCATGCGTGGCTAATTTTCTTTTAAAATCTTGGTTAAGATTAGCTATTCCATTATATGAATTGAACACAAGTACTTTATTTGATTTGAATATCAGTTAATTCTTTGCGTTGCAATATTATCTAGTTATCATTCTAGGCCTGTATGATTGCTTATTTAGGGATAAATTCACCAACAAGAGTCAGGGGAATTTATTGGCTTAAGAACACTTAGAACTTAGATCACTCGACCACGAGAGTAGGCGAGCTCTTCCAGGAGTCATGACATTTTAATCACAGTGACAAATTAATTGCTAAAAATCTTAATGTGCTAGGATTAACTTATTAATCATGAGAGTAGGTTAGATTTTAATCCTTGCATGCTTAATTGAACTTGAGAGAGTCTTTAGGTAATTTAGAGCAATTACCCTTAACTAAATTCAAAAGATTATTTATTAATGTGTTCAAGATTAGAATGGAATAGTGAAACCAAACCTAGATTCTAAGCATTAAATATCTGATTTCAGTTTAGTTTATTTAGTGGTTATTTATATTTTATAATTGCTCAACTTCTTTTACTTGGTTTCCTAGCTAAGTCATAGGTAAAAATAATTTGTAGTCAATATACAGTCTTCGTGGGAACAATATCTTAAGTGCTACAATCACGACTCGTGCGCCTGCGAGTTTTGAAAGCAACATGTGGTTCTTCCGATCGATGCCAATGCTCCATGAAGAGGTATAGCTTAAATATTATTTTTCTGTTGTAATATATCTTGATTATCTCAGTTCGAAATAATGTTTAAACTCATAAAGTTAATATATGCGGAAACAGCTTTAGATGAGGCATCCATGCTTGTAGTGACATATGAAGGAGATCACAACCATACTCTATCAATTGTAGAGACAACAAATCTCATCTTAGAATCATCCTAGTTTTATCTAAAACTGTTATTATATGAATCCCAATTGATTATCATCTTCAAGAACGAATGTGTAATCAAGTTTTACACAGTTCTATGAAAAAAAAAGGAACTAGCTCTTCTTTTGGGTGTTACTTCGTCTGTTTAGAGGTTTTTGTTCACTGATTTGCAGGGACCATTCAATTTTTGTCAATTGCGTTAGGTTCCCTCGAGATGGCACCAAATTCATCAGTGTAAGCTCTGATAAGAAAAGCATACTATGATATGGCAAGACTAGAGTGAAGATTGGAAAGTTGACTTCTGGAGAGTTGTTACTCTTTACAATTAACGCATTCTCAGCTTTTTATTATAAAATAATAGATCTATTCAATTTGTCCTCAATAAACACAAAAATTAAAGATTGATGGCTTCATAAAACATAATTAAAATTTAGGGGCTCAATAGAATAAAGTGACCAAGTTCAAGCGCTTAATAATGGGGTTTTTTTTTTATTTGTGCAAATGCATTATATATGTTTGATCTTCATTGTCAATATATAAATTTTATATTATGGAATTCATATTTCGTTAGGTAAAACTAATGAATTATAATTGTTGTTTTTTTTTTCTTTTGAAATTTCTATATGGCGAAGGTTTTAACCATGGTTAAGTGAAATGAGTTCAAAGATTTCAATGCTAAAATATACGATTAAACTTTGACAAAATATTAATTAATTAATTAATTAATTTTTAAATGAAATGTTGAGATTAATACAGATAAATAATATATGGTTTAGACGTTATAATTACATATTCGTACTTCCTAAATGATATAATTTATAGTGATTTGTGATTTTTTTCTCCACCAGTTTTTAAAATCAAACTTTTAATACAATTTGATTGAGAAAGAAAAAAATATAGATACAAATATACAATTTGACATGGTTCTAATTTCATTTGTATAGATACAAATGTTTATATTATAGTAACAGCTAAAAATATATATGCTTATGTTACCCTAGAAAGATAGTAATGATAATAAAGTTATTTTAGTAAATATGCTTAATGATAAGTTTTATATGTGACCCCTCTAAAAGTTAATTTTACCCCATAAAAAAGTTTCTTTCTACCAATTTGATTCCAATAATTTTTAACATTATAATTTTTTTAATAGACAAAATTTATAAGCAACCTATTAGTTTTAATTTCATTTGCATGCATACAAATATTTTATTGTAGCAAGAAGATAAAATAAGTGGAGTCCTTCTTCAGCATACAAGTGTGTATCTATACGAATGGAATTGATACCATTAGATTAAACTTTATTTAGTTAAAGTCATTCATATCTATTATAGGTATTGACACATTAAATTAATTAAGGGTAAGCAAGAATTAATCTAATGGTTTTTGTTTTCATAATTTGTGTGGATACACATATGACTACCATAGCTAAAGTCTGAATTATAAATGACTTTTTTTTAATAGGGAGGTCATATGACTTAGGTGTCAATGGACTGCACAAAATGAGACAGTTCTCCCCTTTAAAATTAATGACGGCAGAATTTAAACCATGCACCTTAGGATGCCCTTAGAGAAGAGTTACCACTTAACTACTCCTTCATTGGCAATGACTCAAATTTTCATATTACACACATATGTACCGAAGAATGACTCATTAATTTTATGAAACATATAGTTCATATAAACCTATAAATTTAATATTTAGTTTTTCATTTTAAAAATATTGTTCATTTTAAATCTTAATATTCTTTGCTTTTATTTTTTCATAGGAATTAATTCTTTTTTGTAGTTATTTTCTAATATATTTCGCTAATTCCTTTTTTTTAAATACTTGTTTGATCCATTTATTATTAAACTTCAACAACCATAGATTTTTTAACGACAATGCTTTAAAAAAACACAACATTATTGATTTATAATCTGCTTAGAAATCTTCCACTTAAATTTTTTTTTAATAAAGATTGATGCCAAGTATCAGAGAATGCACGCAATTATCCCAACTAATGGCATACTCATAGCATTCTCATCAAAAAAATGGCCTAAAAAATTTATTAAAATAAAATAAAAAGAGTACATGATTGAGAAATAAAAACAATAAACAAAGGCTCAACAGTAACGAAACTATTTTATGGAGCTAAGATCTTCAAAAAGAAGCTGAGAATAAAAATCAGGAGAAGAATTCCACCTATGCAGGTCCGAAAGATGGACACCAAATTTAGCTAATTTGTCAGCCACGGCACAACCCTCACGATAAATATGAGAAACCAAAACACATAAGCTTTGTAAATCAGCCAAGCAGGAATCCCACTAATGACGAACATTCCATGGAACATCCAAAGAATGAGAATGAAGTAAGTGCACTACCCAAGTTGAATCACATTCAATCCATAAATTACACTAACCCAACTCCTTAGCCTTGCGGATAGCAATCATTACAGCTTTTAATTCAATAATATAAGCAGAAGAAAAACCTGTAATAAAAGCAAAAGCTCCTTTAAAATAACCTCTAGAATTGCTAAAGACTCCACCCGCACCAAAAATCCTAGGAGAGCCTATTGTCGAACAGTCAGCGTTAACCTGAATCCAACCTGGAGGGGGAGGGAACTAGGTGACTCTAACTATCTTAGGAGCCTTAGAAGGAATAGTTGCAATATTCAAAAGGGAAAGAGTGTGAAGTTTATTCAAGGAATTAGACATAGAGCCTTACTTGAAGAAATCACATTCCTTTATCATTTTCCAAATACAACGAAGGACTAGGAAGATATCAAGTTTACCATTCTCAAAAATTATTAAATTTTTAGAATGCCAAAGCAACCAAATAGCATTAATAATAATAGCATTCCAAAGCACTTTAACCTGAAAACTAAAGTTGCATTGAACTGCAACAGCAAACCAAACTTCTCTAGCAAATGAGCAATGAAGAAAAATATGATCAACCATTTCTCTAGCAATATTAAAAAAGCAGCACCGAGAAGCCAAACTAAAACCTTTTTTGATCAAATTATCTTCAATGGGAAGATAACCAAGACAAGCCTACTAGACTAACAAAGATCCTGAATGAGGCAAAAACTGCTTCCAAATGAATCTGGATCAAAACACCACAGGATGAGAATGAGAAGCAAGGAAATTCCTGACAGAATATTTACCATCAACAGAAGGAGTCCAAACACAAACATCAAAACTAGATTTAAGAGGTTGGATCTGAATAATTTCATTTTTGACATTGGAAGGGAGATCTTCTGAAAGATGCCAAACACCATTAAGAAGAAAATCAAAAATAGGAGCATCCAATTTAGCTTGCTGAACAAGAGGAATATTCAGCCTAGAAACAAAAGAAGGCTTAATCCACTCATCTATCCAAATCCTCAAAGAAGAATTAGAGCCAATGAACCATTTAATAGAATCATGCATCTGCATAAAGGAAAATTTAATCGAGCTCCAGGAAGAACAAGTGATAGTAGTGGGCTTTATAGAACCTGAAGCCGATAGGAAACGACTATGAAGGAGAGGCAATGGAAATGAATGTTGCATTAACAAAAGCCAAGGTAGCTTACTAAGAAGAGACAAATTAATCTACTCAAGACTATTAATTCCAATTCCACCAGACTTTTTATTTAAACAACAAGAATACCAAGGAACTATCAACAATTTTTAAATGTCAACAAATCATGTCCAAAGAAAATTTTGAATTCATTTTTTCATATGAACTAATAAGCTGCGGGGCCATTTATAGATTGAAAATGAATGCAGAAACAAACTCATAATAACTAAGTTAATAAGCATTAAATGCCCTGCCATGGAAAGAGAAGATCCCTTCCATTTTGCAAACTTACTAATTATCTTATCTGCAATAGGCTGCAACCACTTTTTGCGAGGAGCTCCCTTAAAAAGCAGAACCTCCAGATAGGTGAAAGGAAAAGTGCCACAATTAACACCAATAATTTGCCTCAAAATCTGAGATCTTCGAAAAGAGATAGCCTTACAAAAAAAAAAGGGATTTAGTCCAATTAACTCTTTGACCAGAAAGAGCACCATAAACCTGAAAGATATGTGCCAAGGAATTCATGCTTTTCACATAAGCCTTACCAAAGATAAGAACATCATCAGTATATAACAAGTGCGAAGGAAAACAAGTGCCTTTAGAATAATGCATCATATTGAAAAAATTATCCCTGACCACCATAGATAACCATCTACTCAAAAAAACTTCTGCCAAACAAAAAAGAAGAGGAGACAAAGGATCTCTTTGCCTAACACCCCTGGAACACAAAAAATAGCCTCTAGGAATTCCATTCACCATAACTGAGATTCTAGCTGAAGAAAAAATTTCAAAAATCCAATCCCGAAAATGCAAAGAAAAACCAAAAGCCTCTAATACATCAAGAATAAAATTCCAATCCAAAGTGTTAAAAGCCTTTTAGATATCAATTTTCAAAGCCATATTGCCACTAAAACAATGCTTGTTAAGCATGTTAATTCCCTCTGAAGGTATAGCAATACAGTGAGAAATATGTCTATTTCTAATAAAACCAAATTGATTAGAAGAGATAATCTTCATAGCAACCAAGGATAATCTATCAACAAGAATCTTAGTAATAAACTTATAACAGAAATTACTAAGAGTAATAGAGCGGAATTGATCAATAAGAATAACATCTTTCACTTTTGGGATTAAGAACATAAAATTGAATTGAAGCCCGAAATAATTTTCCCAGTAGTGAAAAAACTTCTGACAGCATTATAAACATCTAACCAACAATATCCTAAAAGGACCTATAAATAGACCACTGAAACAATATGGACCTGGAGCACTATAAGGGTCCATCATAACAACATAATTCTTAATTTCTCCAAAAGAGGGACAGCAAAGAAGCTCAGAGATATCAAAATCAGTAACCAAAGAAGGGAGAATATCTTTATTCATAAACAAATTGGAAGACACACATGTATTCAGACCAAAAAGCTTGCTAAAGAAATTCACAACATGATTTTCAGTTGCATTTAAATCATCAGTAATAGTTTAATCAATTTGTAAAGTAGAAGTCCCTTGTAATGGCTACCTCCTAGAATTGAGATTATGAAAAAAAGTAGAGTTTCTATCACCAAC
Organism: Mallotus repandus; assembly: GCA_949671775.1. Classification (NCBI taxonomy): domain Eukaryota; kingdom Viridiplantae; phylum Streptophyta; class Magnoliopsida; order Malpighiales; family Euphorbiaceae; genus Mallotus; species Mallotus repandus. Next base: position 7,495 of record CATIWM010059972.1, read on the forward strand.
TGTAAGCCAATTCACTTTACTCTTTTCTTTTAGAAAAATCTCCTATTACAGAAGGTGAGTCTCCAAAGAAGCATAGGCTTCCAATTCTTGATCGTGTAGATCATCTAAGTTCCTATAAACTAAAATAGAGTGCTTCATTTCAGAAAGCAAATCTTGAGCTTTAGATATATTCAAGCTAAGATTGCCAAAGACATTTTTATTCCAATGTCTCAAAACATGACAAAGAGTTTTCAGCTTGAAAGACAAAGCTTGCATAGGATGGATCCCCAACATTTCCTTAGACTAGTCGGAAGAAACTAGATCTCGAAGAGAGCTGTGAGTTAACCACATTGCTTGAAACCTGAAGCGTGGAATTCTAGCAAGACAATTATTACAAGACAGTAATAAAGGATTATGATTAGAATGATGTCTAAGAAGAGCCACACAATTAGTTGACTGCCAAAATGAGAAAAGACCAAGAGAGGCTAATGATCGATCAAGTAGACTTTCCACTCTATTATTACCCAAACGCCCATTACACCAAGTATACTAAGCTCCTCGCATAGGAACATGTAACTAGTTAGTAAATTCAATAAAATCTCTAAAATCCCTATAAGGATGAACCGCAAGGGCTCTGCCCATTTTCTCATGAGAACCAAGAACTGCATTAAAATCTCCCAGAGCAACCCAACAATCAGGAGCAGAAGTAGACAAATTTTTTAAATCATTCCAAAGCCCCACTCTTTTATTACACTAGACATTACCATAAATAAAACTAATCCTATGAATTTGATTGTTAAACATCAAATCCATGCTCACATGTTGAGGATGAACATAAGTGCAAGAAGGCACAAGACCAGCAAAATTGCCAAAAATCCATAAAGAAGGAAAAATGCAATTATTGGAACCAATAAAAGATAGTCCCAAAGATTGCTAAAAAAGAAGAAGAAACTGAATGAAAATTCACCATAGGTTCAACAATACATACCAAATCCAGTTTGTACAACTTATAAAAATGAAAAAGAATCCGTTGAGTATTGGAATTGTCTACAATTCCAATAAAAAATGATCATAGATTAAGGCAAAGAGGCTTCTTGGTTGCTCTTTTAGTAAGAGTAACCTGATATGATCCCTGTGGATTTTTATTTTTCTTCTTCTACTAATATGAAATTGTTGTCCAGCAATCTTCTTCTTTTTCCATTTGATCCGCCTAAGACACATGAACAAAATCTTTGCAATTAGAAATATCACGCACAAGAGGAATTGTTTTATGGTGATCATCGGAGAAGTCAGCATCGACCCTTGGGGCCGAAGACTCAGAATGGGAGTTGTTGACGTTAGGGATGTCATGGACTGCATGTGCTGAGAACAAATCATGATTACTGTCTCATGCGGGCATTGAAGAGCAAGCAATTCATTTCTTGGAAAGATATGAAAAATTGAAGTAGTGGCAGTTTCGTAAATAATAGTAACTTTGGAGTTTCGGATTTTAGCAATTCAAAAGGCCAATTTGATTGGAAACAGACAAAAGATCAAGAGTCACCAACTTTACTTGTGAGGCCCATTGTTTTTCGGGCAAATTCCATTGTTTAGGCCTTCAAAAAGGTAATTTTTGTGTTTTATTTATTTTAGAATTCTTTTTCTTAGTTGCTTTATGATTATTTCGGGGTTTTCTATTTAAGACTCTTTTGTTTTTGGTTTTTCAACGTTTTTTGATGATATAAAATTGGACACTTTGAGATTTTCCAAAATTCTTTGAATTTTGATGCCTATTTCCTGAATTTTAGAATTACATGTTATAGAATATTAGTGATTGGTAGTCGTCTGTGATTCAACAATCATTAATATTTATCTAACACTCTTCCGATGTGTCACTATCCTACAAATAATCATTACCGTTGTTTTGTTGATCAGTAAGTGGATCAGCATTCTGGTTGACGTTGGAGACATCAGGAACTGCGTGGGGTAGATTCTGCTCACCATCCCACAAATTTTGAACATCACCTGAGTCATGATGGTCATTTAAAACTTCATTTGAATGGTAAAAAATAATCGTTTCCGTGAATGTGTGGGTCTGATTGGAATCATTGGAAGCTTTGATGATTGTACGATCTTCTAATGTATCATGATGTTGTGTCTCACGATGGTGGGACACCTCAGATTGTTGATCGCAAGAAACATCATTCGGTTAGGGGACAACATCATTCTCTTCATTTAGAGCGGAGAAAACATCAGTATCATTGGGGACATCCTTTTGCAGCTCTATATGAAGAATTTCGAATGATTTTTTGGCTGGAACAGTAGCAGCAGTCCTTGGCTTCCATATTTTTAATCTATCTTCGGCTTTCTCAGGTTTTGAGATGGTTTTGTTCATTTGGCATTCAAGTGTGGAGTGACCTATGCTAGAGCTGAGAGAACAGAAGGATGGTAGGTTCTCATAGACAATTTTAATGAAGAAGCTCTTACCTATTCTCTCATTAAGAAGACTGTCAGGTGGAGGGGAAGATAGATCAATATCTATCAAGACTCGAGCAAAATGTCCAAAGCTCTTACCTATTTCTCATGTTTCTATGATACTTTTTGAAAAATTGATAAAATTGATGTCAAAACTCACCAATTATTAAATAAATTTAGAGGAATTCTTTTAGTACATTAATATGATCAATCAGTCAACAGCTTCAAGAATAAAAACACATTTTAGCTGTTATAAAAAAAATTACTCAAATCTTTTGAACCTAAGAAAAAAAACCATTGTATTTAATTGTGAGCAGGATTAAGATAGAGAAATACATTTATCTTTTCCTATTATTTAATACTAATAACTAACACTCATGATCCTTGTGAAGGTTCTAATACTGTTAAAAAAAGAAACAAACTTCCCATCTATATACATATCACCAAATATATGAATAGCAAGGTCCATTCAACTAGAGATCCTAATTAATCTCAGCACATCAACCACAAGAAGTAGCCAGTGATAAATTGAAGTACAATAAGAAGTTTGCACTGCTTTTTAACCAAGATGAATAGTAGAACAAAAAAATTAAAGCCACACACAAGAACATAGTTTAACATACAATGAAGAAGCAATTAACATCTCAACAATTACAAACAAATTTGTCACCATTGCCAATAATAGAAAAAACTCCATTTCATGGAGCAAGGAAAACGCAAATACATACAAAGATTATTAAATGATGTGTCATTGTATACTGCAACAATTCAGAACAATAAAAGAATTTCAAGGTTTAATTATAAAATATTGAATCCAAATTTTAAATTTTTGTTTGAACCCCCTCATTTATTTAATTGAGAACAAAAAAAAGCACGAGATCACTCAGAAAGTCATATATACATATAGATAATAATATAACATCGAAATTGGTATAACCTAAAATTAAGATTAGTAGTGAATTAATCAAACAATGTGACGTAGCGGAACGAGTGTAAGATAACTATCAACGATTGTTGAATTGCGCACAATTGCCAATCACTAATCTTTTATGCCTGGAATTCTTAATTACAAGGTATAGGCATCAAAATTCGACGAATTTTGGAAAAAGTAAAGAAAATTCGAACCCCTAAAACCAAAACAATAACTGTTAAATAGAACCCCTAAAACAAATCCTAAACAAACTAAAACATAGGAGTTCTATTTTCAACAAACTAGGAAATAAGAGTTCAAACCTAAACAAACTAGTAAATAAGACTTTTAAGGAAATTAAAACACAAATTTGCCTTTTTGAAGGCCTAAAGATTCGAATTTGCCCTAAAAGTAACGGGCTTCACAAGCAAAGCTAGTGACTTCGAATTGTTGCTTTGTTTTTTATCAAACTAACCTTTGGAATCGCTAAAATTTGAAACTCCAAAGTTACAGTTATTTATGAAACTGCCACTGCTACAATTTTTTATATTTTTCTAGGAATCGAATTGCTTAATCTTCTATGACTCTATCTGCATCATTCTCCCCAAGGTGGACAGAATTTGCCAATGAATCTAAATCGTCGGATGAATCACCTGCATATGGAATTAGATGCTTAACATTGAAAACATCCACAGTTCGAATGTGACTAGGCAGCTTCAAATGGTAGGCATTAGAATTGATCTTCTCAACAATTTCAACCGGTCCAATCTTCTTGTCAGCAGCCTGCTTATATTTGGAAGCAACTTTGGCTAAATTTTCATGGACAGCCCTATGAACATCCTGTAATCCACAATAAAATTTTTTGCCTTACCATGAACTCTCATTCTATCTGGAAGAGGAATCAAATCCAGTGGTCCTCATGGTACAATAGAATACACCGCAGCAAAAGGACTAAAACTAGTACTTCGATTGACCGTATGATTATGAGCAAACTCTGCATGACACAACTTCTGATCCCAACTCTTCATATGCTCACCTGCTAAGCACCTCAACAGACTACCTAGAGATCAACTCACCACCTCAGTTTGCCCATCTATTTGTGGATGATAAGCACTGCTGAAATTAAGCTGCGTGTTCACCATCTTCCATAAACTTTGCCAAAAATGACTAAGAAGCCTGGTATCTCGATCAGACACAATAGATATAGGCAATCCATGCAATCTATAAACCTCTTGAAAGAAAATTTGAGCCACACGAACAACATTTGTGGTTTTCTTACATGGAATAAAGTGCACTATCTTTGAAAATCGATCAACATTACCTCACTATGTGCGTGGTAATCCTAGCATTAAATCCTCCACCCAAGGCTGTGAAGGAATCAGCAATGGCATATACAAACCCGCATTAGATGTTGTTCCTTTAGAAATCTGGCAAATGCGACATCTCTGCACAAGCTTTTCAACTTCCTTACGAATAGAAGGCCAAAAATACTTAGCCTGCACCAATTGCACAGCCCTGTCTCGCCCTACATGCCCTTCACCATGCAACTGTTTAATGATTTGTAGCCGTAAATTAGAATTTGGAATGCTTAACTGGTTACCTTTAAGCAGAAATCCATCATGCAACAAGAAATCTGTTCTTTCACCTGCTTTAACCTAAGCCACAATAACAGAAAAATATGGGTCAGTTTCAAATAATTCTGCAAATGAGTTAAAACCAGGAACGTCAATGGACATTTGAGTCAACATAGTCTTTCACCTACTCAACGCATCAGCTACTCTATTTGTAACACCTGACTTATGCTTGACCATAAAAGTAAACCTCTGAAGATAAGCAACCTAATTCGCATGCCTAGCAAAAATCTTATCTTGCCTGTGTAAATGTTTCAACGCCTCATGATCTATATATAAGATAAACTCCCACTAAAACAAATAATGATGCCAATGCTTAATAGCCTGAACCATAGCATAGAAGTCGACATCATAATTGCTATAACGCAATCTTGGCCCTAACAATTTCTCACTGAAATACGCCACTAGTTTGCTATTATGACTCAAACAGCCCCAATTGCCACCTTAGAAGCATCTGAATGCAACTCAAAAGGCTTATGAAAATCAGGAAACATTAAAATAAGAGCTATAGTAAGGCATAATTTAATCAACTCAGATGCCTTTTCTGCCTCATTTGTCCATGCAATCAGTAATAGGCACCTCAACTTTCCCACCTACCTCATGCAATCAGTGATAGGTGCCATAATACTGCTAAAATGAGGAATAAAATGCCTATAGAATGATGCCTATCCATGGAAACTCCTCACCTCACTAATGGTAGTAGGTCTTGGCCAATGTTTAATAGCCTTAACCTTAGACTCATCCACTTGCAAACCCTTACCTGACACAACATGCCCAAGAAACAACACACTGGTAGTAAGGAAAACACACTTCTTAAGGGCAGTATAGAATTTTTCCCTACGCAACACGGTAAGGACTTCTCACAACTGACTAAGATGCTCATCCGGGTTAGCACTATAAACCAAAATATCATCAAAATACACCACAACACACTTACCAATGAAAGGCCTCAAAATCTGGTTCATAACATGGATAAAAGTGCTTGGTGCGCTTGATAACCCAAACATCATGACTAGCCACTCATACAACCCTTCCATTATCTTGAAGGTTGTTTTCCACTCATCCCCAGCTCGAATCTGAATTTGATGATAGCCAGTCTTCAAATCCAATTTAGTAAAAATCGTGGCCCCACTAAGCTGATCAAGTAAGTCATCCAATCTAGGAATAGTAAAACAATACCTGACAGTTATTTTGTTAATGGCCCAACTATCAACGTACATCTACCAAGAACCATCCTTCTTTGGTGTCAGAAGGGCTGGTACTACACAAGGACTCAAACTATCACAAACATATCCCTTAGCCAACAAGTCTTCCACTTTCCTCCTCAACTCTTCATGCTAACAAGGACTCATCCTATGGTGTGGTCGATTCGGTAATGTTGCACCTGGTTCAAGATCAATCTGATGTTGGATATCTCGTATGGGAGGTAACCCTTCAAACAATTCCTCTGGAAGCACATAACTGAATTTGTCGAGGAGTGGTAAGACTGCATCATAAACCAGTATCTCTTTGTCCACCCACTTTCCAAATAGGACATAAACAACTTTAGACTTCTGCACTTCCCTGTGGAAGTGCACCAAGGTTAATAAATTAACACAGCCATTGCTACCTTCCTGCACTTGCTTCGACTGATCATGATCCTTATTAGGCACTAACACAATCTTTACACCTTCAAACATAAAATTGTAAGTGTTAGTCTTCCCGTTATGAGTCACATCTCGATCAAACTGCCAAGGCCGTCCCAATAACAAATGACATGCACCCATGCCTTATATTTTGCCCCGATAGAAAAGGAAATAAAGGCATGCTTTGACACTGTTACCTCATCTCCTTATTTCAACCATGCTAGCTTGTAAGGCTTAGGATGCTTTTCAGTCTGAATTCCTAATTTTTGGACCGCCTCTGCTGTAATTATATTCTCACAACTACCTCCATCAATCATAAATCTGCAGACTTTCCCCTTAATAGTGCATATAGATTGGAAAATATTATTTCGCAGCCATTCATCATTAGTAGCTCTAGGTGTTAGGTAGGACCTCCTCACTACCAAAGCAGCCACTACATCACCAGTCATGACCTCCTTATCAACATCATTTGTATCAAATACTGGATTGCTGTTAAGTTAGCGACCTCTTTATCATCCTCATAATGCTCATGTACCTCAACAAACATTACTTTTTCCCCTCTTTTTGCACTTCTCAACACGTAAAGCATTTAATCCCACTACTCGAACTCGAACCAACCCTTTGTGCAGTGGTTGGCACTACCCCTGGTTTGGTCACAGTAGCTCCTTGGGCCATTCCACCATCCATACAACTCAAAGCACCACTGCCTCCTGCTTTACCATATTTAGTCGTTTGCATAAAACCACCCGGTGGCCTCTTTTAGATTTGTAAAGCCCGTTAGTGCGCCGCAAAAATAGACATAGGGTCAAACATGTTTACTGTCTCTACAATCTGCTCTCTTAAACCCCCAATATATCGAGCAACCAATTGGTCTTCTGTCTCATGCACCTTATTGCGCGTAATCACCTGGTAAAATTCAGTTGTATAATCATCAACTGAAAGGTTTCCTTACCTCAAATTCTGGAACCACTGGTACATTAAACGGTAAAAATTATAAGGAAAAAACATGGCACGCATCCTTTTCTTCATCTTCTCCCAAGCCATGATTTTTGACTTCCTAACCGAACTCGGCTCTATTTAGTTTGCTGCCACCAAGCCATCTCCCTAACTCGGAACCTGGTTGCCACCAATGGTACTCGTTAGGCCTCTGGCACCCCTTTAAACTCTAAGATCTCCTCCACTATAGCTAACCAATCAAGGAATTCTTTTGGTTTTAACAAACCACAAAATTCAGGGATCTCAGTTCACATACCTGCCTCCCATCGCCTCCTATCATCATTCTACGTGGCACATTATAATAACCTTCACCATAGTCACCTTCATCATCATTTCCTTCAGTAAAGGGATCCCTCAGGTCATCAGCATTACGGACTCGTCGCTGGTTTGGTTGGCCCCTATTTTAACTGACTAATAACTCAACCATCCTCTTCGTGAGCTTATCCACAATATTGTCAATCCGCTAATCCATGTGTTCCATTCGCTACTCGAACTGCTACTCAAAGCGACACTAGTCATCATGCTCATAAACTTCTTCTACCCGCTGTTGGGGTTGCTATTGCTGTCTTCTGCGAGACATCTTGTCTTGTCCGAGGAGCACAACTATAATACCAACTAACGTAGCGGAAGGAGTGTAAGATAACTATCAACAATTGTTGAATTGCACACAATTGCCAATCACTAATCTTCTATGGCTGCAATTCTTAATTACAAGGTATAGGCATCAAAATTCGATGAATTTTGGAAAAATTAAAGAAAATTCAAATTCTATTGATAATCTGATATACAGTAGCCAAAACAATAATTCTTAAATAGAAACCCTAAAACAAATCCTAAACAAACTAAAAAATAGGAGTTCTATTCTAAACAAACTAGGAAATAAGAGTTTAAACCTAAACAAATTAAGAGTTCTATTCTAAACAAACTAGGAAATAAGAGTTCAAACCGAAACAAACTAGGAAATAAGATTTGTAAGGCATTTAAAACACAAATTTACCTTTTTGAAGGCCTAAACATTTGAATTTCCCCTAAAAGCAATAGGCTTCACAAGCAAACCTTATGACTTCGAATTGTTGCTCTGTTTTCGATCAAACTAGCCTTTGGAATCGCCAAAATTCGAAACTCTAAAGTTGTAGTTATTTATGAAACTACCACTGCTATAATTTTTTATATTTGTCTAGGAATCAAATAGCTTAATCTTCTATGACTCTATCCACATCACAATTGTAGTATTACATATGCAACAAACACTATCTTATCTGATCAAAAGTTTGCGATTCTTTAGCCATCCAAGAAAGGGAAAAACAATTGGACAAGAACACACTGCTTATCATAAAACTGAGAACATAATATTCAAATGGGTGTTGCATGCTCGCCATGAAGTGCCATATGAAGCAGAGCTCTTCAGATGGATCCATAACTGAAGTTCCTTTATGCTTCAGCTTTTTCGACATACTCTTGAAGAAACCCTTTCCATTCCAGAAATCTATCCACGAATATATATAAGGAATCTTCAAATCAAAATTCTAAGATGATTCCATATGCAGGAGGTATAAATGTAGTGTGGTTGTTAATTTATGCATCTTTTACCATTGCTTCACAATAATCTAATATAATTAACGCATCAAGCAGATGGAATTTTATAGTGTAATAAACTCAATTCCAGAAAATCAAGCTGAGCTGATGAAAGAAATTCTCTTCAAAAAGAAAACTAGGAGCTTTGCCAATTGCTTTGAGACTGATAGAAGTTTGCACTGTTATTTCCCACCATTGATGAATTTTAGAATTTATTGTCCATTAGCATAATTTTGGACATCATTGGCGACCTTCTATCAAGGCAAATACAATTACTTCCCAGAGTGGTAGTGCTAAAAATCAGAGGGATAAATATTAAAGAGGACTGCAGTTCAATTAATGTACCACTGGAGGTAGGATTATTATCCCTCGAGCATGTAAATAGACACCTTTTAAGCTTACAAAAGGGCTTTTATTTTGAGTTGGCTTTATATTGATTGCTGGTTTGAATCTTATGGATTTAATTTTTAGGATTTCATTTCAGCTATGTCATTGAGTAGAGCTTGAACATTGTTTATTGATAGTCCAGAGTGGTTCCTTGAAATAATAGAAGATTTCATTGAGTGGTCTTGACCTGATGATAGAATGCAAACAAGAAAATTCGTATCTGTTTAAAATAAAAGTGAAAATACATGACTTTCTTATTATTGGAAGTAGAGATTTTAATTATCAAATACAAAAAATAGCTCTTAAATCCTTGGCCTTTACAACTCTTTCCTCCACTTAACTTATTAGTTACCAAAATACTTATTTTTTGGTGGACACATTTTGATCATTGATCACATATTTACATTTAGAAACAATCAAATATAACTTGATAATTTTTAGAGAATAACTAAATGACTCAGAAATGGTATGGCAGAGATTGAACAACATAAAATGCAGAGATGTTGTGCTTATTTTTATTGCTAACTATAAATATTTTTACGCTCGATCTGAACATTTATTTCTTATTCCTTTGCAACTTTATCCAACCTTCTATCTTATCTTTCACTTTCACTATCCTTTTAAGTTCTTCTTGTTAATAAGGCATGATCTCTTTATGTATATCTTTCTGTTGTAATAAGTTTTGGTTAGCTATGTTTTCTACTTGTTGTATAACTCTCATATCTATTTATTATGTAACAGAATCATCAATATACAACTCAAGTATTCTATTGCCATTTACCCTGCGTTATCATCGTACTAGAGCTTCTAAGGCATAACAGCCCAACCATCTTTCATTAATATTTTTTTCTAATGTCAACACCACCTAATACAACAGCCATCCAACCGGCTGCTCCCAACTCCTCTTCTTTGACACCATCCACACCACCAAATATTGCTCACCAGTTACCTATCAAACTCAATTCCATAAATAATTTGCTATGGAAAACACAGTTGTACCCTATTCTTTATAGTTATGACCTAGCAAAACATATTGATGGCAGTACTTCCCCACCACCTCGCATGGTTAATGATCAACTGAACCCTGCCTGGCTTAATTGGTTTCGTCAAGACCAACTGGTTTAAAGCTGGATCATCAGTTCTATGTCTGAAAGCTATATTTCTCAACTTGTTGGCTCTGATTCTGCCTATGAAGCATGGATGAAGCTTGAAAACACATATGCTGCTGCTTCCAAAGCGCAAGTTCATTCACTTAAGTCTTGTTTTTATAAGCATGAAAAATAAAATGAAACTATCACTGAATATGTTCAATGTGCCAAAGTAATTTTTGATGAGCTTTAAGCTTTATGACATCTAGTCCCTGATGAAGATCTTATTCAGGTAATAACCAACAGCTTGGGACCTCTATATCCTCCTTTTAATAGATCACTTGAAAATAGAATTGATGATGTAACCTTTGATGAGCTTTATGGTCTTCATGAGTGAAGAACAAAACTTAAATGTTGGACACTCAGCCAAAGAAATTCAGATACCTACGGCTCATATGGCTCAATGTCCTTCCCATAATTGTGGTCGTGGTCAAGGATCTTCCAATTCTTTTCGGGGTCATGGCACTTGAGGTAGCCGCAAATGAGGTCATCCTCCACATTCGATATGGTTTGCATCATTCAGGCTACTCTAATGTTCCTGGTTACTCTTCATCCTCTTCCACTCCATTCATGGATAATTATGGTTCACCAATCATTTGTCACACATGTCATGGCCGCGAGCACTATTCTTCTTAATGTCCAAGTCCATGAAACTTTATTGACACCTATGTATCTTCCCCATAAGCACCTAAATCCACAAGTCACTTAGCCTTATCCTCCTCTACATCTACTCAACCCTAGTTATTGGATAGTGGAGCTACACATCATCTTACTTCAGACTTGGAAAACCTTACCATGAACTTAGATTACTAAGGCTCAAACAATGTCAAAATCATCTATGGTAATAATCTTTCTATCTCTAGCATTGGTTCTTCTAAGTTTATTGCTCCTTCCTCTTCTACTTTTCAACTTAATAATATTCTTCATGTTATGGATTCATGTGCTAACCTATTATCAGTTTCTTCATTTGCTAAAGCTAACAGTGCTTTTGTTGAATTTTTTCCTGACTATTTTAAGAAGAAGGATATCTGCACCAGAGCTTTGCCTTATACCGGCTGGAATGACAGTGGTCTTTATTCCATCTTTCTGTCTCTAGACAAGTCTCCAATTCAAGCTCATCTTTGCACACTTCTAGTTTGGCATGCACATTTAGGCCATGCGTCACCTCGCACAATCAAACAAGCTCTTCCCCAATAACATATTTGCTATACCTCCTCTTCAAATGATCATCTTTGTCATGCATGTAGTGTTAACAAAATTCATCGCTTACCATTTTCTAGCTCCACTACTTATGTTGAGGGACCTCTAGATTTGATTTGTTCTGACGTTTGGGGCCCTGCTTCTTTTTTATCAATTGACAATAATAAATACTATGTGATATTTTTTTATCATTTCAGTAAATACACATGGATTTATTTGCTTAAATATAAATCAGACGTATTGAATGTCTTTATTAAATTTCGCCATATTGTTGAAAAATATTTTGGTCACCCTATCAAGTGTTTTCAAGCTGATTGGGGCGGTGAATTCCAGGCCCTAGCACCCTATCTCAATGTTAACGGTATAGCTTAATAAAGCTCCTGTCTAAAAACACCAGAAGAATATGGCAGTGCAGATCGTAAGCATTGCCATATAGTTGAAACAGGCTTAGCTCTCATGCAACATGCCTTTGCTCCACCTCAATTTTGGCAACATGCATTTGATACTACGGTACATCTTATTAATAGCCTACCTACTCCTGTTCTCAACAATATTAGTACATATCAATGCTTATTTAAATCTTCTCCCAAATATCATGATCTCAAAGTATTTGGTTGTTTATGCTACCCGTGGCTTCGACCATATGCAAAAAATAAAATTTCCGCTAGATCTACACCATGTGTTTTTTAAGGATATAATAAAATGCATAAAGGGTACAGTTGTTATGATTTTACATTACAAAAATTTTTTGTCTCACTACATGTCCTTTTTTATGAACAGGTTTTTCCTTTTTCAAAAAAAGATGATGTGCACTACTCTACCACTCCTCAATCTGGTTCCTCACCAACACTTTTTATCCCTAGTATCCTGCCACTTATCCAACTACATCAACACACTCCTAATATTACCAAACCTCTACCTCCATCGAGTTTTAATCTTACTCAGCCACCACCTCTATCCCATCCCATAACCTCTACCGATATTTCCACATCAACCACCTCTTCCCCTCCTACACCCGACTCCAATAAAATGATAACCACATATGCCCATACCTCTAAAACTCATCCTATGGTAACTCATTCCTAAACAAATTTTATTAAACCCTATACATTTCTTTTTCATATCCGTCATGAACCAACATGCTTAACACAAGCAAATAAATATTCTGAATGGCGTCTTGCAATGCAAGAAGAATACAATACATTGATGGCTAGCCAAACTTGGTCTCTAGTACCTCCTTCTCTAACTCAAAATTTTATTTGACCTAAGTGGGTTTATCGCATCAAGCAAAAACTGGATGGCTCTATTGATTGCTATAAGGCAAAACTTGTTGCTAAGGGATTCCATCAACAACCCGACATTAAATTCAATCATACTTTCAATCCAGTTGTTAAACCGACCACCATTCACTTATGTCGTTCCTTGGCAATCTCAAAAGGTTGGAACATCACTCAACTTGATGTCTCCATCACTTTTCTTTACGACAAAATTGACGAGGATATCTATATGCAACAATCGATTGGTTTCATCAATCAAAAATGTCCTAATTTTGTTTGTAACTTGCATCGCTCCCTCTATGGCCGAAAACAAACTCCTCATCAGTGGTATAAGTTCTTAATGGATTAACTATTATAAATGGGATTTCAAGGCTCCAGGATAGATTCCTCATTATTCTTTTATAGTCATGGCTCGACTAGTGCATATTGTCTTATTTATGTGGACAATATACTCCTTTTCAGTTGAGTTCACAATTTACTATTAAAGATTTAGGCAGACTTCATTATTTCCTGGGTGTTGAAGCACATTGGAACCACACTGGTTTACTGCTCACTCAGACCAAGTACATCTAAGACTTACTTACTAAGGTACACATGGATAATGCTAACTCAGTTACTACTCCTACATCTCCTAATACTAAATTATCTCTTACCGATGGTCATTTGTTCTTGGAACCAACATTATACTGAAATATTGTAGGTGGTTTGTAGTATCTCTCCTTAACTTGACCGGACGTATATTATATAGTGAATAAGGTGTCACAATTCATGCATCATCCCCGCGACACACACTGATCAGCTGTTAAGTGGATACTCTGCTATCTCAAAGGTACAATGGATTTTTGGTCTATTTATTTTTCCCACTTCATCCACTACTCTCTCGACCTATAGTGACGCCGATTGGGCAAGCTGTGTAGATGATAGAAAATCCATGTCGGGCTTTACTATCTATCTTTGTTGAAACCTCAACAGTTGGGGGTTGCACAAGCAAAGAACAGTCTCCAAGTCCTTTACTGAATCGAAATATCGAGCCATTGCTTCTATAGCTACCGAACTTCAATTGGTCCGCTACTTACTCATTGAGCTAGGTGGTCAGCTTACAACTACTCCATTGTTGTAGTGTGATAACTTGAGTGCAACATATTTAACCACGACTCCAATTTTCCATTCTTGCTCTAAACATCTAGAGATTGACTTCCATTATGTTCGTGAGAAAGTTACCAATAAAGACTTACATGTTTGGTACCTGCCTTCCAAGGATAAAATTACGGATTTAATTACCAAACCTGTTCACAAATCAGTTTTTCAACAACTCAAGCACAAGTTGAATATAGTTTCCCTCCATCAACTTGAGGGAGGCTGATAAGGCATGATCTCTTTATGTATATCTTTCTGTTGTAATTAGTTTTGGTTAGCTATGTTTTCTACTTGTTGTATAACTCTCATCTATATTTATTATGTACCACTATCATCAATATACAACTTAAGTATTCTATTGCCATTTACCTTGCGTTATCACTTGTGTCATGAGTTTTGGTCCTGGAAGGATAGTATAAATTTCAATCTTTGTGGAATCATCCATAGTTCATGTACATCTATATGTATATCTACCCTTATAGGATGAACTCACGACAATTTGTCCTAGCTATTGTAGCAGGTGTGTCACTTAGGACATGATGACTTCACATCATCCTCACCTTCGTCTAGCTTATCACTGTTAGTTTGTGTTTTTTTTTGGAAAAATTAGATATCCCACATTGTTTTGTTATGAGAATGAGAGGAGTCCTAAGGCTGTAAATAGACTCCTCCCCTTTTTAGTTTTTCTCATCCTAAAATTGCCCTCTCTCATATATTGGCAATTAATTTTTCTCTCTCTTTTGTAATAATTCCTCAATTGGTGAAATATTATTTTAGTAGTGTCGGAGAACGTAGGAAAAATTAGTCGAACCTCGTTAAATATTGGTGTTCTCTTTTATGTCTATTTAATAGCTATTGTGGGGTATAGTTGTTGTTAATTATTGTGCCATTAAAATTACTTGTCTTGATAGATTATGTCTAAGGAGTGTAGTTTTTAAGGAGGCATTGTGACCCTGCCACTCTTTCTTGGAAATCTACCTTGGGGTAATTTTTAGTACAATAATTTCCACTCTAGTCACCTGTGTAGTAGTTCTCAAGGTGAATTTATTATTAGTGGAAATTAACCCGAATCCAACAAAAAATGGTAACAGAGCTCTTAGTTTATTTTAGTATGCTATGTGGTCACGGCTTAGGCTGATCTTCCACATTAGAAAAAATTTCCTTAGGCTAATTGGCATTCTACATTGATAATTATTAAAAAGAATTTATAGCAGAAATGGTAGACAACACAAAAGAATCCACATCGGCGTCGACAGCTTCTTCATCTTCAATTTTGGGAAGAACTGCTATGACAAATGCAAGATCTACAGTGGAGATTTTTTATGCCACCGGCCATTTCGGCATGTGGCAAAGTGAGGTTGTAGATGCTCTTTTTTAGCAAGGTTTAGACATTGCCATTGAAAAAAAGAAACCAGATGATGTTGAGGAGAAAGAATGGAGGATGATCAATAAATTGGCATGTGGTACCATTTGATCGTGTTTTTCTAGAGAGTAGAAGTATGCATTTTCTAACGAAACTTCTGCAAATAAATTGTTGAAGGCATTAGAAGAGAAATTTTTTAAGAAAAGCGATCAAAACAAGCTCTACATGAAAAAGAGATTGTTTCGCTTCAACTATGTTCCAGGCACCACTATGAATGATCACATTACTAGCTTTAACTAGCTAGTGACTGATCCGTTGAATATGGATATGACTTTTAAAGAATAAGATCTGGCTCTGATGTTGATGGGATCACTTCTTGATGAGTTTGAGCATCTTGAAACTACTCTACTTCATGGGAAGGTTGATGTGTCTCTTAGTGAAGTAACTGTTGTCGTGTATAGTTGCGAATTGAGAATGAAAGAAAAAGAAGAAATAACAAGTGTAGAAGCATAAGCTCTTTGTGTTAGAGGTCATTTACAAAGTCAGAATAAAGGAAGGAGAGGGAGATCAAAGTCAAAGTCCACATTGAGCAAAGATCAATGTGCCTTTTGTCAAGAAAAAGGGCACTAGAAGAAAGATTGTCCTAAGCTAAAGAATAAAGGCAAACCTGAAAGGGGAAAGACTGGCCCAGAGTCAAATGTAGCTGAGTATGATGATGCAGATTCAAACCAATCAATTGCTGCTACACCATCAACTAGTTGTTCTAGTTCATGGTTGCTAGATTCAGCTTGTAGCCACCATATGACCCCTAACAGAGAATGGTTCTTTTATTTTGAAGAACTAAAAGCTGGAGTTATCTACACAACAAATAATGCCCTTCTTAACACACATGGGATTGGTTTAATTTGCTTGAGGAATTAGGATGGATCAATAAAAATCTTAACATTATGTGCCGAATTTTATGAGGAACCTCATCTCTGTGGGAACCTTAGAGTTAAAAGGTTTCGAAGTAAGGACGAAAGATGGGATTATGAGGATCATATCTGGTGCACTTGTGATAATGAAAGGAATTCAAAAAATAAATAATGTGTATTACTTTTTGAGTAGTACAATTGTTGGGACAACAATAGTAACAACTTCTACTGATGATCAGGAGTCAGAAGCAACGAGGTTATGGCATATGCGCTTTGGGCATACTGGAGAAAAATCCTTGAAATTGTTGATAGTTCAAGGATTATTGAAAGGAGCTCAGGTTTGCAAATTGGATTTTTGTGAGCATTGTATCAAAGGGAAGAAAACAAGGGTGAAATTTTGAACCGTAATCCATGATATTGAGGGTAATTAGATTATATTCATTCATAAGTGTGGGGGCCTTCTGAGATAGCTTCATTGGGAGAAAAAAAATATTATGTTACCTTTGTTGATGATTTTCCTCAGAGAGTTTGGGTGTATACAATAAAGATGAAAGATGAGGTGCTGGAAATTTTTCTTAAATGGAAAAAGATGGTGGAGACTCAAACAGGTAGAAAAGTCAAATGTCTCCATATAGAAAATGGTGGGTGTCGAATCCAACAAAAATAAAATTCTACTCTATAAATAAATATTTGTAGCAAAGTTGGAGTAGAGTCGTTTCCCAAGAGATTGATCAATTTATTAAATCTGAATTTTGCTTTTGAAACAAGAAAAATAAAAATAAGGAGAGAATTTTTGTTTATGGAAAAAAATAAAATTGAATTAAAACAAATAAATCAAAAAGTAG